>CANUEX010004958.1:0-50737 GCA_948099535.1 Jatropha multifida
TTTTCACAAATACTCTATTAAACTTAATTACCCATTCAAAATACTAAAATTACTAATTAATTACCTAATAACATCAAATAATCAAAATTCAACTATAATAATTCCTCAAATATTAAAAATTCAACCTAAAATACTAAAAATTACCAACAACTAACCACAAATATTAAAATCTCATTCAAACCATATAATTCACAAATTAATCAACTAATCAACATAATCAACTACTCAAATAATAAAATCATTCAACCAATTATTCAAAAATTAACCAACTAATTAATTAGAAATTTAGTCAAATAAATTCTAAAAATAGTAAATTATACCCAATAATCGTCAAATTCTCAAAAATCCTTGAATCGAAGGTTGAAGGAGGAAGGAACGGTGGCCGGAAGCAAGCTGGGCTTGCTGCCAAGGTCGCGTGGAGGAGCTGGTGGTGGCTCGAGGTGGCGCGACGCGAAGAAGGCTGCTGGAACTGCAGAACTGGAACTGCAGATTTGTTGCTCTGCTGCTGCAGAGATGGCGCAGAACAAGGGAAGAGGAGGAGAAGGGCTGCTGGAGCGGCAGCGCTGCTGCTGCTGTCTTCGTGGCGGCGCGGCGCTGCTGCTGGAGAGGAGGTGGCGCGACGCTGCTACTGGAGAGAGAGACAGAGGCCGAATGATGGTGGTGCGATGCTGCAGTGAAAGAAGGAGCAGAACAGGGGAGGAGGAGCTGTGGCCAGAGGCTGCTGGAGGAAGAACAGCTGCTGTGGCGGAGGAGATGGTCGCACGACGCAGAGGAGCTGGCGGAGGAGGAACAGCTGGCCTGCTGCTGCTGCTGCTGCTGGCGTTCCTGCGACTGCAGAGAGGGAGCTGTGGCGCAGTGAGGAAGAGAAGAAGAAGAAGAAGAAGAAGAAGGAGGAGAAGAAGGAGGAGGAGGAGGAGGAGGAAGAAGGTGGCGGTGGCTGGCTGTGATGGAGGTGGAGGCGCAGGGGGGAGGAGGTGGCTGGTGTCGGGAGGAAGAAGAAGGAGATTTAAAGAAAAAAAATAAATAAATAAAAAATAAAATAAAATAAAATAATAATAATTAAAATAATAATAAAATATTATAAAGTTTTTTAATTATTAAATAAAAACAAACCGTCCAAGGTAAGTTGCCTGGGAGAAAAAAATAGTGACGCACAGTGTTTTTCAAAAATATCCGATTCGGGTCTAATTTAAATTAATTCGGTCCAATTAAAAAAAATATTGGTCCATTTTTATTCGATTAATGGTTATTCAATAAATTTTCGGGCGAACCAAAATGATTTTCGATCCCTATAATATTACGTGGCGTAATATTATTGGCTAATAATTTACAATTTAAATTTAAATGAGAATGTTTCGAAATAAAAATTTCGGGGTATTACATGTTTACATTTTATTAAATTTTATTTTTATTAATAGATTAAAATATATTCAAAATTAAAAATTCATTTGGATTCAATATATAATCAGTTATATACAATAGCATTTTCATACGCTTTGAAAAAAATACCAGAAAAAATAAATGAGCAGTTTAGTTAAAAGTATTTGAGATAAGGGGATAATTTAGTCAATATAAATATTAAAGGTTTAATACGTGGAATTTATTTACAAATTCTAACAATTTTAATATGATTTAAACTAAACTAACTTAATTTCATAAAATTCAATTCATAGAATTTAAATTACGTTTTTTTACACAAAATTTTGAATTTCCAAATGAATTTTATAAAATTTTATGGAATTCATTCATTCTAAACATGCTCTATTTATTTCAGTTTAATGGCAGTTTATTGAAATAAATTTTGTATGAATGATAAAGTTTAGTTTTGGAAGTGATTCAATAAATTCTGTAACTTATTGGGTGAAATGATTAAAATTGTCCCTTTAATAATAAAATGACGCTATATATTAGTATATCTTAATAATTCAAAAATTAGCCCTTGGTATTATGTTTTAATCATTTAGGTAAATTAGATAATGAATTCAGATCCAGCTCAAATAAACGGCCTCTTAGTGTATTATGTGCGTCAGTAAAAAATATTGAATAAAATTGTTTTTATTGTCATAAATTAATATTATTGCAGATGAAGATGAGCCAGCTATAGAGTGCAGTTGTCAACATTGTCGCTATCAGGATAAATGGTGTTGGGGATAACTTGCTGGACAAAATTGAAAATATCCAATTTGGAAATACTGTAAAGAAGGAAGTTTTGAGGGAAAAAGAAAAGGAAAATGCCTGTTGGCAGTCAGAATTTGGTGCACTTAATTGTTGCCTGAGGTTTGAATCATATTTTAATTTGTTGGGGCCACCACTTTTTTCTTGTCTTTTACAATTTATGCCCTCAATTCTAAATTTACTTGCTCCTTTTTTAGAATATTGGGAAGAAAGGATAATGAAGATATTGTTTTCTGATCCATGCCATCAAGGCTTAGATGATAATGATAAGCCCACTCTCCTAATTTTTGAAAATTTTTTTCAGCTCCTTAACAATGAATTCTGGCATAGGTTAAGAATATGTTTAATAATTTCTTTATTGCTGTTTATTTATGATAGAAAACAAATTCAGTGTAAAAATTAAAAGGACCCAATATGTAACAATACCATCAGAAGAGAACCGAGTTAGAATTGGTCCTCCAAAGTTGTTGAAAGAAAGATTTAGAAAGGTAAGGCCTTGGATCTTGTTAAGGCTTGTTGGGATTCTTCCTGGTATGTTGTTTCCTGCAACATCAAAGGCTTCCAAGTTCTTTAGATTACCAACTGAATCAGGAAGGTTTCCTCGAAGAGAATTATGAGAGAAATTTATCTTTCTCAATGAACTGCAGTTTGATATTTCAGGAAATATACTTCCAGTTACGTTATTTGATGAAACATCAATCTCTTGAACATTTTCCAGCTTGCTTAGTTGGAAATTGTTATTGAGAAAAACATAATTTACCTGAGTCAAATTTTCTACACTTGTGGGAATTTCGCGAGAGAATTGATTATGTGATGTATCGAGCAGGTCCAGATGAGATAACTGGTCTACTGATGTAGGAATTATACCAGTGAATAAATTATGTGATAAGAAAAGCTGCTCTAAATTCTAGAGTTGACTGATTTCTTCTGAAACTGTTCCATTTAGAGAATTGGATGCCGAGTTCAACAATGTAAGACTTGAATGGTTTGCCAATTTGGAGGAATTGATCCGAAAATCTTCTTGCAGCAGAAGAGAATATAGTTGAGCGTCACGTTTACCTACTGAATCAGCGTGCCAGCCAATTCTAGCTCTTCTAACTCAGTGCAATTACCAAGGGTAGTCAAAAATGGTTCAAGATTAGTGTTATGATCTTGACTAGCCATGTCATTATAAGATAAATGGAGGAAAGCAAGTGAAGGTAAATTCCCAATAATATTTGCAGGTAATTCACCAGAAAGATGATTACTTTCTACATCTATATGATACAACGTGGTATTGGACAAAGAAGTAGGAAGCTTTCCTGTTAGTTGATTGTTGTATAAATTTATAGTTCACAAGCGCCAACAAATTCCAATTTTTTCAGGAATTTTTCCTGTCAGGAAGTTATAAGACAGGTCAACATTTCCTAACGGAGGAGACGGAATTTGACTGGTCAATTTATTATCCATAAGAGTTATTAAAGTAAGATTGGCAAGCAATGCCAAAGATTCTGGTATTAAACCTTGTAAACATTTTGTATCAAGCTGCAGATGTCTTAAGTGTTGAAGAGAAACAATTCAGGAATTCGGATAAGAAATTATATTATTTTTGAACTGCAGAAGTGTATGTTAGTATTAACAGAAAGTTGAAAAGAAAGTCATTTTTTTTATATATATCTGAAAAGATATATAAAAAGGTCATTGATGGAACAAAAGAGTTGGAGATGCTGTATTTTTTTTTTTTTCCGAACAAGAATGCTGGTTATGTATATTGGTTTTATATTAATATAATTAAAAGACAACATTCTGAATAATCAATAAGGGACGGATCCTCACTCCACAACCAGACAGAATTAGCAGCACTTGCTAGAAAATAGGCACACTGATTCTCTGATTTCTTAGCTAACAAAAGTGATAGTAAACTGGACTCATTAAGCGAAGTTCTACAATCATTAATTGCTTGCAGCACTATCAAGCAATCACCTCCGATCTCCACACAGTCACGTATTCCTTTACCCTTGGAGATGCTGTATATAGATGAAGTTGGCAACTGATAATGGACATTTCATGAATGAAAATTCACTACAGGCTATGATTTTTGGGAAGACTGAAAAAAAAAGAATTAACTTCATTTTTTAGTTTATGCAAAATATAATTGTTTATTTGATTAAATCAATCTCAAAAGTGCAAGGTGCAAATGATTTGAACAGTATATGAACAATGTTGGTGGACATGCAAGGAAGAAAATAACATGAAGCATATAGATATTTTTACTTCGACACAAAGATATTTAACTATAATTGTATTATTTTTTTCCGACTGTACTCGATTATTCTTTTACTTTATCAAATCTTGCAATAAAACTATATAAGGTTGACGGTGGTTCATCATTTGATTTGATTAATAAAAATCGGGATGGAATCAATTCTAGATCGAGGAAGTTTCAAGAAGGAGAAAAAAAATATCTAGAAAAATATCTGATCCTAGTCACCAAACAATTGTCTAACAAACTCAACAACTTGAAAACAGCTCCAGCAGCTAACGTTCCTTTTCTTCAGTTTTGAATATGTCCCATTCTTGTGAAAGAAGAGAAACAATAGCAAATGACAAATGACTTAAAACGATCCGTTCCATTCATAAATGGAACGACCTTGTTTCACTTTTCGTTTTGTTCATGATTATGACGTTTTGGGTCTTAGTAAGTATATCAGCTACAAGATTTAAAGTTATAGAAATGGAAAGAACAAGAATAAGTTGCATCATTTTTTGCACATCCTCAATGATTTTATCTCCATAAAACCAATACAGCACACAAATAGATATATTTGGTGATTTTAAGGTTAAAATAGCTATAATTGAGTTTAATTAAAAAATTATAAATTGAGAATTGTCGTCCACGATATTTTACATAATTGTCATATTTAGATTGAGCTTAAACTTTTATATTATTTAGAAAAAGACCTTCAATGATTCGTTTTTTTACCTTATTGCCCCTAATTGAGGAACTTTTTTGCTAATTTTTGAATCATGCGACACAGTTTATTTCTATTTTGGAACAAGTATTGATTGAATTGGTTGAGGAAGGCTGGGGAAAGAATATGAACATATAATATATTTACAAAGTGATTTAAGAAAACAAATTATCATTTTCAAATTGAATGATAAACCATTATCATAGTTATTAAAATAATGAGTATCAAATAAATTTTTAATTCACTTCAATATCTCAAACATTTAATTTTAATTTTTTTTTGAAGAATGAGCCAACTACATTTTGTTTTTAATATCAATTAGTTAGAGAAATACATTTCAACACAATTGCAGTCACAAATATTAGATTTTTTTTTCAAATGCATTTTTACTTATCATACTCATTACATGCTACGTATTTATCATAAAAAAAACATGCCAAAGGACAAAAATTTATATTGTGTAACCAATGTCGGAAGGCATGAAAATAACAAAATAAAAATTGAGGTTTATGTGAGAAATTAGAAATTTATACTGTATGTTCCTGATATAAAAAAAAATGTGTTCTAGCTGGTAGAAAAAAAAAAAAACAGATTTTATTCATGAAAGAATCAATTCAGATATCATTTATTGTTTTATCACTATGTGAAATAATGGAGCATAAACTCTCAAATTTCCTGACCCAACACCAAGTAACTTGAATTAGACTTCATGTTAGTATTATTAGGAATAAGGCCATGTTGGGATCGACCTTTGAAATAGTGTTTAGTCTTTTCATACGGTTAAAATACTATTTTAATTAATTACAATGTTCGTTAATATAATATTTACCATAATTTTGACACGGTATTTTATAAAACGTTATTTTCATAAAGATTTAGTGTTTTTTAATTTTTTTCATGGCATATTGTATCATTCACTTGTCTTATCATTGTTCCTTACATTTTTTGTCATTTTATATTAAATAATTATTTATACTAAATATTTTTATTCAAAATCACTATAAAATCGTTAACCATTAATAACTAATATTTATCAACTAACCACTGGTAAAACAGCTGGCATCTATCAAAATAGCTAAATTTGCTTAACAGATCCTAAATTTAAAAAAAGAATGGAAGGATATGAATTCGGACAGAATTAAATATTAAGAATAAATCGGTCTATTTTTAAAATGATAAGTATAAAAAGCAATTAATTTTGACAAAATATAAGGACTAAATATTAGTTTCTCTTTTTTATTATAAGCATACAAAATAATTTAGATATTTTTATTTTATGGGAATCAAAATAACTGATTTAAATATTTTTATATGTCCCATTATGGAAAATGATGAGAATGGTTATTAACCTTCTAACCTTAATCCATAAATTTATGGATACAAAAATTACATATTAATATTAAATATATTGTAAATATTTAGGCATGAATTTATATATTTTAGCTCAGTATGTGCGTATTATTATTAACTGCAAAATGCATAAATATGTTTTTTTGACTTCATGTATTTATTGCTTTAACCTCTGATTTATTTTCTGAAAAATAACTTTCCTATAAAATATTTTTCAGATTTTCAATATTTAATGTGCTCAAAAAAATGAATCGATAAAAAATATTTTCTAATTAAAGAAAAATGAATTTTCATTTTTAAGAGAGAAAAATATTATACAATCATTGACAAATTTATTGTTATAATTTTATAAATACACATTATTAATTTATTAATTACCCTTGATCATCTCATGTCACTCATCACCATGACGGTCCATCGACCACCATTTGGGCACCGCAACTATCACAAATTTATCATCTTTTATGATTTTTTTCTCATATTTAATAATAAATTTTCAAATAATTATAAATATTTTTTACGAAAAAATTTAATATTTTTAATTAATTTCAATATTACAACTAAATAACAGTAAATGAGTTATTTTCTAGAGATAAATTATTTTTCAAAAGTTCACTAAAAATTGACTTTTTAAGAAATTCAATAAAGAAAGAAATAAAAAGAAATAGCAAGCTTAAATAAAAAGAAAAGAGACAAAAATAATAAATAACTGAGAGTTGAAACAGTAATTATTCATAGAAAGACAACTAATTTATTAAAAATGGACCATTATTAATATCATTATTGCTGCAATAACTTCCAAAGCTTCTATAACTAAACATCTATGAAGTTTTGTGCTTTGGCTGATGCAGATAATAAAATTATTTTCCACAAACAATTTCACAGTTGCAAAGTCTTTTATCAGATCCTGAAGTCTGGCATTGGCAATTCTTTGGCATGCTGCTTGCTCCATATTTCCCTAAAAAGTCAACCAAACACTGAGAGTTTCCATTTGCTCCACAAGGCCCTCCTACAAATATATCTTGCTTCGGGCACCAAGTCGTGTCCCCTGCATATCAAACAAAAATTTTTTACTATTAATATTTATAATCACTGGAAAAAAAAATTTTTATTTGTCACGAGATTCGATGGATCGAAATATCATCGCAAGCTACGCAATCAACGGTGGTCTTTCTCTAGACTCATTAAACTGGTGAAAACAATTATATTCGAGAAGATTTGAACAGTTATATGCTTCATGATAACGATAAATACGACAGACTTACCTTGAATACATATTGATGAAGCTAATAGCATCATACAAAAACCAAAGAGAATGGCTGTTGACTTCATAATTTTCAGGTGTTCTAATAATATCTAAAATCTATACATTGCTTGAGTAAGAAATTCAAATTTATAGGCATCTAAATGACTAATATGGATATTTTTTTTATTATGTGCATAAGTAACTATTAGAACCAAATTAAGTAAATTGAATATTTTTATATTTCCTATATGGAAATTTCTATCCTCCTTAGAAAAAATGACATGGATAATTATGAATCTTCCAATTTAATATCATAATCAAGTTTGTCATACCAAATTCCATGTAAGTATTAATTAAGGTAACCTCAACATCTCTGCATTGATATATATTTGGCCTAATATTCCAATTTAATATCAGAAGTAATAAAAAAATATGCATTATATGTTGTTTATACTCATTATTATATATATTTATAATTTAATTTTTTATATAATTTTTTGTTGCTTCTTATCCATGTAAAGCTTATTTGAATGTAAATATTAGTCTTTTATCATCATACTAAAAATATCTTTTTCTATATATTTACTCATTGTACTTAGTCATTATTTACTTTATTTATTTATATTTTATAATTTTAATTTTATGTATTTATATATAATTTTGTGGCACTAAGTGAATCCCATATTGTCTAAGTACAAAGTGGAAGTAACGTGCATAAAACATGACAAATTTTAAATTAACAAGATGTCTTTTGGGCTATGAGTTGGTTTGATCCAAAGTAAATAATTTCTTAATAGGCTTAGAAAATTACATATTTAGTTTTTTTTTTCTTTTTAGAATATAAAAAGTTGGGATGGTAAAATTAATAAAAAAATGACAATTTTCTTATATTTAATTATGTAAAAATAAATAAATTGTTATTTTTATAGTAATGTTTAACTTAATTATAAATTTATTAGTTTATATTTAAATATTTTAAATTTTAACAATAAAAGAAGTAAATATGAGGTTATATATTTGAAGCACGGATTATAGTTAAAGGAAGAAAACACAAATATACTTTTACCATATAAATTTACGGTATAAATTTAAATAATAAGGTTATATGTTTTTCCTATTATTCGCTTTAAAAATTTATTTTAAAATATATTTATTTCAATATTAACTATGTACCAATATATAGTATAAAAGAAGTGAAAAATTAATTTAGACAATTATGAATATATTTCAATAATAATTGTGATAAATTAATAATCATTGGTGCTAAAAATTTTTCTCTTTTTTTAAAAGTAAATTGTTTAGAATTACGAGTAAAATATGTTTAAAATTTATTATATATCATAAAAATATTCCTCAAGTTTCACAGCAACCAAACAACAAAAAATGAATTATTTGAAAGAAAATATTTTTCCTCGAAATTATTTTTTAAAAATTTACAGAGCATTAACGTTTTGAAAAATTCAAAAATGAAAAAAAAACAAATAGCAAGCATAAATAAAAAGAAAAGAAACAAAAATAAATAAATAACAATAATTGTTGATAGATAGATAACTAATTTATTAAGAATTTACAACAATCTTCTCAGTTGTGACCATTATTACTAAAATAACTTCCAAAGCTTTTATAACTAAACATCCATGAAATTCAGTTCTTTTGCTGACGTAGATAATAGAATTATTTTCCACAAACAATTTCACAACCGCAAAGTCTTTTATGCCGAAGAATTGTCAATGACAAGTTTCTAAGTTTTCGAAACGTTTTTTGAGAGGTTTCATTACCCGAAACGTTTCAGTATGAGAACACTTTTTTTTTTTCTTTTAGAAACAATACACACATTTAACACATTCAAAACGTGGGGAATGGATTTGAGGACAAAGAAAAAAGATAGGCAAACGTGTTTGCTTTCAATTAAATATTAATTATAGCGACTAAATTACTATTGATTTTTTAAATTGATATCTCCGAGTTATGAACAAGAACTACTAATCAATATTGTAAGATGAGATAATCCGAATAATTTATAAATTACATTATTCATATTATGTAAATTATATTTTAATTACACGTATTTTCTAATATAAAAATAATAAAGCCGACTAATTGAATCCCATAAATAAAAAATTAACTTCACTTCATGCTAATAAAGAATAAATAAACTAATTGAATGTAAGTAAAGCATGAAATTTTGCTTTTGTTGTGGTTTGAAACTATTAAATCCACTTACCCTACAAGTAATTATTGGTAATTTTAAAATATATTTATTGATGACAATCTTTTTCTTAGTGGAGATGTTAATCATAAGTAGGTAATTAACTGTTTAACCCACTAATTGTACCACGTGGCTTCAATTGGACCAAATTAAATTAATATAAACTAAATAAATTAATTTTTTTTATAAGAAAAAACTGCATTTTCTGAATAATTGAATCAAATTAGTTTGATTTGATTTAATTTTTAGGTTACATCAGTTTGATTTTTGAAATTTTTAATTTTTAATTTTATGTACTAATCAGAATTGAATTGAAAAAATGAAATTTTCTATTAAAATTAATGCTAAAATGGAACTAAATTAAACTAAACCGATCGGTTGAATTTATTTTAATTGAGTCTGTAATACCAATATGTGTAAACGGCAAAAGTAAGTCCAAAACGCGGTAGATTAAAACTACTTGGCTACCGAAGGCCTCAAAAGCAATAGTAATTGGAAATTTACCAAAAACTAAGAAAATGATGATCAAAGGTTTAGCCTTTTAGATTAAAATTTTATTTAATGATAATAGTGGTTTTTAAAGGATTCTAAACATTTTTTAGTCAAAGGAAAAAGAATTGAAAGGAGTATCTACCATTGAAAATCAAATTAAAAATTAAAATAATTATTTTTTAATATTTTATCTTAAAATTCTTTAGTATATATTAAAAACTGTAATCTTTAAATTGTATTTATTTATTTGACTTCATTGGACCATTAGTTTAATTGATATTTATCTATCTAGAGTATAAATGAATCGAGTCGGTTTGCAAGTTGTTCGAACTCAAACCTAATGATGTTTAGCTTAAAAATTTATCAAGTTATATTGAACTTTTATATATACATGTATGTAATATTTATTTCAAATTTATTTGAATATCGAGTTTATAGCTGAGCTCGAACTCAAAATTATTTGAGTCGGACTCGAGCCTTAAATTAAACTTAAATTAAATTAAATTTTCAGGCTCGTCAAATTTCAAATCAAGTTCAAGTTGAGCTTTTATATGCATGGTAAATTCGAGTTCGACTTATTTATACCAACACGTTTACGCGTTAAAAGCATCTTCCACGGGTTATATATGCCTATATATAGCATAAGCCCAAATGCTTTAAGATCATAAACGCGAAGGAACATTATTAATCTAATATCCAAAGATAATGAGTTCTCTCTTCCTTGTTGCATCTACTTTTGCCATTCATTTTGCACTTCTAAGCACTTGTGCCCAAGCAACAAGACCTTTACCAGGTAATTAGAATTATCTCTTTCCTTAGATAAATCATACCATACTAATTAAGTAATAATATGATATTAATTATATCATTAATCATAATATATCTCTTTCCCTATGTAATGCAGATTTCTCTCTTCTCAAAGCAACGATACTAGCTAATTACGGAAGGAATCAAAGTCCGCCACCACCATCACCATCACCAGTACCATCACCAAGATCCCAAGAGCTAACAACCATATACGAGAAACCCTCGCCTTCACCGCCACCACCTCCAAAACCCGCGTCGCCAGAAGGCCAGCTCGAGATTATTGCTTCTCCTGCATGCAGTGAAGGAGGTAGTATCCCATGCAATAATAAGTACTATATATGGTTATAACAGCTGATAGTAATTATGGAAGAACAACAACACCCTCCGCCACCTCCAAAGCCAGCCTCACCCGCTGGTGAAGTAACTCTTCTTCATCGTCAATAAATAGTTCTGGAACAGGAACGTAATTTTTTCTTGGCTTCATCACCTTAAGCTAATATGAAATGTACTTTAATTAGGACATAAAAATATATGTTGTAATAATAAAATATTATTAAATATATATTTTCCTTGTTTTCTTCTCCAACTAGTAGGTTTTTGGTTACATTAATGATGTTGTTTGCTAAATTAACTTTGTTTACATTGATTTATAATCATAAACTGAGATTTAGGACCACACTTCCATAATCTAAAAGGTAAACTAAGTAAACCAAATCGAGTGCACTGCTATACCCATAACCACTACTGTCTGTCATTATGTTGAATAAATTACATATTGGAGGATTTGGGTAAGTTAATCCCATATTAATGAATTATAATGGAAAAGTGGGACATGGGTCAATGGACTGCCCACTTGCCAACAAAAATCTTCAAGTAAGATGACAAAATATGTACTCTTAGGATCTTGATCAATTTATGCTAAAAGGTCAATAGCGATCAATGGTAGCAGAGATCTCTAGTAAGATATTCGAATCATTACTCTCTGCTGAATACTTTATACTGTATTTGCAGAATCAAAGGCAAAATACAATTCAATCCTCATCATTTTATTACAATCACGATTGACTGTAATTGCAACTATACTTCTAATTAAGTTTCTAAAAGAATAAATAAATAAACGCAAACGAGTTACATTACGATATTTTTTTCTAAAATTTTTTAACTGTATTTAGGATTTGAGCTCAGATGTACTATTGGTACGGATTATTATACTATATGTAATATCCAAGCCCAGCCCACGAATAAGTTAGTAAGTATTTCTCCAATATAGTAATGCCCAAACAGGCTCAAATCGGCCCATACCAATTGTCTGGTCAAGTCCGCTGTAACAATGGAGAAGAGAAGAAATTGAAACGACGCACGAACATGAAGGAAGAGAAGGAGAAGAAGAAGAGCAATCCTGCAAAAACTTCTACAACAGGGAATTCCTCTCTATCAGTATCATTTCTTCAAGCGTTTTTTGTCCATCTAATTTGTGGACTTGGTTTAGCAATAGCTTTATGGGTGGCCCACAATCTCTACTCCATCAATCTCGTCTCAGATCCTTCACGAACTCTCCGCTTGATTTGGGTGCCTCCTTCTTTCTCTATGCTTTCGATTTGAATTTTTCTTTGGTTTTGTACGTAAGTCTGTGCTTTCTCTTTCTTTTTTAGATGGTGGAGAGCTCAATCGTAATACTTCTTTACAGTTGGTTTCGGATGAATCCTGAACAATGCTCGGTACTTCCTATTTAGTGGTTATCTCTTTCTTTTAGCTCCCTTGTTTGGTTGTTTGGAAAATGCGAGAAAAAAGGAAAAAAATGGGGATAAAATAGAAATTTTCTCTTAGCTGTTCAAAATAGTTTAATAGCATTAGACGAGTGAGAAAATTTCCTAGTTATCCATCAATTTTCTTTTAATCTAAATTCTCAAGTGTTTCTTTCATTGCTTAAACTATGTTATGTTATGTTTATGTTTTACAGTACTTGAAAGCTGTTGGACGAGGCATGTTCTCGCTCCCTGTTGGTTAGTCTCGAACTTGCCTTATTCATGTTGGACCACTAACTATTAGTCACGTTCTTTCAGCTTCACTTATCTATCAGTGGCTGACTCTGGATAAGCTTCTTGTTTGCTGTCTTAGATGAGAGCAATTAGAATCAGAGCAATGGGTTATTGTGTTATTGATAAGCTAACCTGTAGTTCTTTTTCTTGTTAGGGCATTCTTCTCTTTCCCCCTCCCATTATGAGTCTCTGACTTGCAGTTTCATCTCCATATGTTAAGTCGACTTACCATATTCTTTTGTCCCCCTCTATAGGTGCTCTATTGAATGCGACTGGAGCTATTGTTTTAGGTGCACCTGTTGGCATCCAGTATGTGACGTAGTGCATTCGTACCTTCCAAAGTAATTCTGAAAACAGAAATCAGGTTTGAGGTTGGAAAGGAAGAGTTTAATATTCTGTAGTCAATACAATGTTGCCATCATTATCGGGTACTTAAATCCTCTGTTGTTTCAGAATTTCATTCTGTGGCCTTTTTTTTTCTGATTTTGATTGTGAAAGTGAATTTTTTTTGGTTGAAAACTCAGCTGGTATTGTACTTCAATGATGGTGCTGGCTCTCCGACCTCAACTGTGATTTATGGTTTCAGAATTATGGAGAGAAATATTTGTATATGATTGATATATTGTCTTTTTCATCATTCTGATGGGAGATGGACTTAATCCATTGTCATCATTTCTTTTGAATTAGAAATAAAAAAAGTGTATTGATTTAGCTCTTTTAATGTGGGAGACAGGTGCTTACCAAAAACCATTAATTGGTCTCTTCTTATGTCATCATTCACAGTAAGTATTTACTGGTGCTGTGCTAACACAGACTCTTAACTGTTTGAGGGGTTTAATTTGAAGTTTTCCCTTTTAATGAATCCATCTTTTGTATTCTATTTCATGTATTCATTATAATGTTTGTGTTAATCACCCAGAAGAAAGCATTCTTTTTTCATAGATCATTTCAAAGTTCACCTATTTGGTGAATGAGTCCTCAAGTACTAGTTACATGTTAAGGCTCATATTAGCAATCTAATATTTGCATTTCTTTATTTTATTTCCATTGTGTTGACAAGCATGGTAATACAAGTAACTGTTGTTGGCATGTTGATTTCCATGTCAGTAGTGCTACATAGTGCCTTTGTGGTGTTATTAAACAATCTTGTCGTGTGACAGTTTGTGCCTGCAGCTTCTGTATTTGGCTCCTCATGGTCTCGTTGGCAACGTGTATTTGCACATGCAAAGTAAGTTTTCCAATATCATAGTTAATTTCAATATTCACTGAATTTGGATGTAACACTTTGACACTTCAACTCAGTGGAGACACTTGAAGATTTTTTTTTTGACTATTGGGCATATACCCTTGTGCAATATGTCTCCTTTATTCAAAGTGAACATTTTCCAGTTTTAGTTGGTGGTTTATATCCTTTAGCCATTTAGCTGCACATAAGCTTTCCTTGCCTCTTTCCCTTTAGCTTTTAGAAAGAATTCGGTTGCTATGGTGTGTGTTTGTGCATTTGGTCCGTGGTATTTTTCACAAGTCCGATAACATCACATCTTTGGCCCTCACTTTCTGTTTGGGAATTAATGGATGTGCTAGACACTTGTTAAACAATTCACACCTTGCTAATAAGTTGAATGATAAAACAACTAATTCAAGAATTTTATGAACACAAGGCAGGATGTTTAGAATTGCATTGAACAAGCTGCTAGTTGAATTATAACTTCAATTTTTGTGGACCTGATGTGGAACTAAAATGAGTTTGCTGTAGGCCGGTTGAATCTCTGGAGTATATGATTTGCATACCAGCACATGGTGCTGTAGTTGGAGCTTGGTTTGGTGCTTGGCCTATGCCACTTGACTGGGAAAGGCCATGGCAGGTACCGATCTTTTTTTTTTCCGTTCAGTTCCTAACCTATTATAGCCCTTGTTATCATTTCCTAATCTGCTCATCTTCTCCGCTTTATAAATTATTTTATTTTAACATGACAAAACTATTGATAGAAAACTAAATTCAAGTCGATACAAACCCTTATGACCTGAAAATTAGCAAACTGACCTGCTCTAGAGATCAATTAATTATTCCCTTTTTTTGAGTTAGATTAGAAATTTTAGACAAAACGTGAACTTGTCTCAAATATTGATAATTTGATACGACCACCAAGAACCTAATTTGCTACCTTGAACCTACGCGGACACTGAAGGAGAGTTATAATCAATGACCTCAATATATTCTGCACTGCAAGTGTTAAAGTGCTTGAGATTTGAGATTTAAGAAGCATGAGGTCTTTTGAAGAGGAGTCGCATCTTTTATTGGTCTCAATGTTCCTGCACATCTAGACATCAGTTCATTGTGCCTAGAGCTTGCTCAGAGTTCAACATTTTGAGGTTTGTGACATAATTATTGACATGGTTAACACAAACAATGTCGATTCTGGATGTTGTACCAACCAATAAGCTCAATATTTTGTTTGAGGCATGCATTACACAGGTTTTTAATCACATTCCTAATGAAGCTATTGCCTCTGATTACTCTTGAAAATCAGAAAAAAGAAAATAATCCACTAGTTCTTGTGATCTTTCAAGAACAAATTGTTGCTGCTGCCTCAAAATGTTACATTGCATTAAATAGATAATGGATGCATTGTGGACCCAATTGAGAAACAGCAGTTCGACCCATATAATTCATATAACTGAGTAGAACTAAGATGCCAAGCCTTTTCCATTTTACCCATCCAGATGGGTCAAACCACTTTGCCCAATTGATTACATTGAAACTACATCCTAATGCATCTTCTGAAGCTTCTGCATGATTATAATGGAGATGATGCTTTGTTAGTTCTATGCTTGGTGCTGAATTTGATATTTTGTCATATAAGTTAGCCTGATAAGCTCATTATACATTAGTTCAGTTATGTAGAGTATAATGGGTGAGAGGAGAGTGATTAAGATGCATGTTTAGAGAGTGCAGTTGGTTAAAGTGGGAAATGCACATGTTCAGATAAGCTAAAGCCGTTCATTAGTTGAGCCATATTTCATGGTTTGTTGGGTGACCCTGGAAACCGTAACTTGACTGGTTCTAACTTGAGGAAATAATTAGACACTACATGTGGATATTTTATAGAATTTCTTCTGATACAGTGGTGTGGTGTTTCTTAGCTTCTTTTAAGACCTCACGTTTATTATTCTATATTTGTAGGAATGGCCAATATGTGTAACTTACGGAGCAATGACTGGCTATCTGGTCGGAACGGTAGTATCTCTTGGCTTTGTACTTGTACACTGTGGACGGCAACATGTGAAAGGGGACTAACAAACTAAGAGATAACTATTTACTGATAGCTGTAGTGACTATATTACTGTTTTCGGGACATGCTGGATACGGTTTTTACAGCTATGATAAATTAGTGAAAAGATTTTCAGTTAAATAACTTTCTTCAAAAATATTTTCCAGATTGTACGGAAAGTTAGTCAAGTAATTTGTAGGATATTGTTGCCATTGCAGGCTAGAAAGCTATGTTCGACAGTTTAACCCTGTAAGTATAAGGACATCACAAACTGAAAAGAAATTAATATTTTATTTCTTTTTTATTTATTGTAACATTAAAAAGAATTATTCCTTGCATATTTGTCAACTAGCATTCAAATAAACCTGCCCAATAAGCATTTAGAAGCTGGTTACTCGTTTGTTGTAAAAAAATAAAATAGAAATGAATATAAAATTTTGGTTATTTATGGACTTCAGAACGCAGGCAGGAATCGCAAGAAAAGAATTGTGAATTTCATCGTAACATAAACCATAGGCTCAGATGCGACACAACACTAAATTGAGGGGCATGTTTTGAATTGTGATTTAGACTCAAAATTGAAGTATAAATGCTACATAAATTACAATTCACCAGTTAGTCCAATCTTTGCCCACGAGTTTATTTTATTCATTTTTTAAACCATTATTATCCAATAGAAAACACCGAATCTGCCATCGTGATTCGTGAAGCCCACCACCAATAGGTCCAATGCCATTGCAGTTTCGCAATAAAGCTGAACTTAAGCCAAGCTGAATCCCAGCCAGTTCCAGCCGAGCCGAGCTGTACAAATTTTTGCAAGGCGGGAAATTATAATTTATTCTCACGTTTAAGTTACTGGTCGCGTACTCAACACTCCTGAATCCTGATGCACGACTTAGTAAATCAAAAATACCCTCAAATGTTTCACGTTATTACGAATATGCGACTTTCTGACACGCGTCAAAGAAATATAGTTTCCGGCTTTTCTACTATGCATATAGCCAGGTAAGCAAAGAGCAGAGAGTTTGTATGCTCAAAGGTTCCCACTTCATTACGTGGCAATTACCTAAAAAGCCAAGTGGGCCCCATACCGAACCCTTTAAAAACTTCTTTAGAGCCCAAAGCGCCAAAACACCTCTCTCTCTCTCTCTCTCTGCAATCACTAACTGGTAAGAGTCCTTTTAGTTCCATTTTTTGTTTCTTTTCTTTTTTTTTTTTTAATTTTTAGTTTATTTTTTATTTTTCGTTTTTGATTTTTTTATTTGAATCGATTTGAAAGTTCAAGTGTAAAATTTATTTGATTAGATATTTGAATTGATATGGGTTTGTTATATTACGTTTTGTGATGCGATTAACAAATTGGGTCTTTATGGTCATCTTCCCTTCTAGCTTTTTTTTCTCAATTTTTAGGGTGTTCTTTCTTTCTTTCCTTCTTTCTTTGTTTCTTTTTTATGGTATCTATCTTTTCTTGCTTCAAGGATTGATGCTTCTTTCGTTATGTTTTTTTTTTTTTGGGTTTTACGGGGTTAAATAGTGTTTTATAGTGCAGTGTGTTTTTGGATTTTGTTGGGATTTTAGGAATATTGATCTACATTTTTTTGCTTTGTCAACGGTTAATTGTTTGAAAACATGAAAATTGTCAGAGACTAATGCTGTTGTTTGGTTATTTATTATGTGGTTAAGCAATGGAAACTAAAGTTAGTTTTCCTTTTGCAAAATTGGATGACATAAACTTTCTGCTTTATATCGAGATTTTCAACATTTTATTATTTTCTGAGATATAATAGAATGCATTTTTGTTAATTGAGATCTTCTTGGGGGTGTTCTTGATTCTTGTTTATCTTGAAAAGGAGTCTGTAGTTTTTCATCTTTCCTTTATCTGTGATCATTGGTATACTTGTGGTACTTTTTTTGTGTATTTTAGTAGACTTAAACATTGTGTACTTTAGCAGACTTTGAACATTAAGAAATGTAAGATATCATTCACTGTGAGCCTTTTGTTTTATTCTTTATTTTATTTATTGCTTTGCAGTTTTCCAATCTAGTAGAAATGGGTATTTTATGGTGACTGTTTGCTCTACAGATAATTGATCGAAAATTATTATCCTGAGGAATGGCTAATTTTATGCTGCTTATATATGGTTTTAGAAATCAGTCTTCAAGATCACAAGTTTTTCATAATTTTTTTTGGCTGTTGTGTGTGACTATGTGCGCACTCTTGTCTAAATTACAATTGTCCATATTCTTTGGAAATATATATATATATCTGAGTGCACTTTTGGCCCTCACTCCTTTTCCAGAACTATTTATGCAATGGCAAGTGAAAAGCCTAAACAAGGAGATGAATCACTGATATCTACTTCCTCTGCACGGAATAATGAAGTACTTGAACCCTTTTATCTACAGGATGGAGCTGATGATCTTGCTGGTATTTTTGGAGATATGGCACAGCCAGTTCCTTTACTTCCAATCAGAGATATTCATGGAATGTCTCTATCTTATGCACAAGAAATGCCATCCTCTGTCATCAAGGATAATGCCTCTCACTCCCCTCATACTGGTCTTGGTTACTTTTATGAGCCCTTCTCAGAATTTCCATATTTGGTGGGGAATGTGAATGAATCTGGTGACTACCATGCTTTTGGAGATTCATGGGCTGCTGCTAATATCCATGCCAACAATCTTGACAGCTCTCAAATTGAGAGAAATCCTGTAACTACCGGGACTGTTGTGGGTGGAGGCTTACAAATGTCCAAAGCTGGTAAAGAAGCAACAACTAATGATATTCGTAGGCCTTGGCTAATTGAAAATCAAATCGCCCATGCAGGTATAGTTGCAGTACCAGGTTCTAAACCAAATAGTGTACAATTGGGAAGGAACTCACAGATGCACAGAACCAGTGGAGAAGCAAGTGGTAATTATACCCCTATTCCATGGGCTATTGGAAATCAATTCATCCATGCTGGTAGTGCACTGGTGTCAGGCCATAATCCAGTGAATGAAGAATTGAGACTGGATAACACTTTAATGACAGCTGCAGCTCAATCTCATGATCCTGAAATACTTAATGGGAATTTCCTAACCCTAGGATGTAGCGCTAGTATGGACGCTGGATCTAAACATAGTGTCTCCAGCAAAGATGGCAATAAGAGCAGTAAAGAAATTGTTCCTATCTTAAACACTTCCTGTTATCGAAATGTTACCAGAAGTTCTTTGAATTCTAGTTCTAGCTTGGCCAGTGGTTTTTCTAGTTTCCAAAAGCATGGTGGTGGATTTAGTAGACTAGCCCAAAATCAGGATCAATCACGGAATGATGATGTATTTTCTAGTCCTATATGGAATGTCGGTGGCTTTTCCAATCCTGTGCAGAACGTGGCTGGATTTTTGCGTCCAGTGCAGAATGTGGGTGGTTTTTCAAGTCAAACACATCAAATATATAGATCTCCTAATCTATTTGGAGAGAAAATAAAAGACAGATATATTAATATAGATCCGTATACAAGCTTACATGG
The DNA here is from genome assembly GCA_948099535.1 of Jatropha multifida. Lineage (NCBI taxonomy): Eukaryota > Viridiplantae > Streptophyta > Magnoliopsida > Malpighiales > Euphorbiaceae > Jatropha > Jatropha multifida. Next base: position 20,054 of record CANUEX010004958.1, read on the forward strand.
TTTTCCAACAGAGTGTTCTGTTCCACGTAAATTTAGCAACCAAGTTGGTTCACCATATTCTCCATCTTCTAGAGCAACTGGATTCCAATCATTTTCTCAACCTGCTTTTGACCAACTACAGAATCCTCACACAGCAGCTGTCCAGTATTTCGCACCAGAGCCCTCCGTGGTCACAACAAGAATTGCCTGGCAGGGTTTGTCAGGTGAGTTCTGAATAGGAGCATAAAAAAAGCCCTTAGCAGTGCAGGTTTAATAACGTTAGATATGGTAATGGTCAATATTAATCAATTTAATGAATGCTACCAGTAAAATTGATGTTACTGAAGACTTCAAGGCAAATTTTCTATTTGAGTTAAACTGTATTTGTGAGACTAGTACTTCTGACCCAAGTGCACTAAACCTCAGCCTCAATTTAGTTGGCTCTTGGCACAGACAATGATACTTTTGCTCCATTAGACTCTGTATTAACTGAAGTTTCTATTAGTTGTGAAATTGTTTAATTTAACTTGTTGAAAACTTTCCAATGAAAAAAACTCATACAGTAGTTAAGGTTGTGCAAAAATTAAGTCTTTCCCTTGGTAATACAGGGTCTGAATGGTATAAAAACACTAGATTGATTTTTTTGTTATATAAAAAAACAATTCAACAAGCTCAACATTTTAATCTAATAAATACATATGCAGCTTGTTAATAATTTCTTGAAAGAAAATATAAGTTTTTGGTGCTTCCAGTCTCTTTTTCTCTTTGGGGTAATATTCGAGTTTGTAAAACATCCATACTTGATGTTAATAATTTCCTTGCTGAACGAATTGTGTCCAACCTTTTTTTAGCAGGTCAGCATGCCCAAGCTAATATAGTTGCTGCTGCTGAAGTTAATGAAGGTGGTACACTTTCCAAGAATCTTAATGTTCAGCCAGCTAATAAAGGTATGCCCCATATGTTGCAGCAACATCACCTTTTTCACTCATTTGCATCAGTATCCTTATTTTCTAGGTTCATTAAGATTCTATTCCCTTCGGAATTTTAATTAAATGGTTTTGTTAAGCTATAATTGAAAATTGAATTTATGGTGTTCATATAGTCTTTGTTGAAGCTAAAATGGGGTAGTTGAATTTTGTGATCAGGCTAGCAAGCATTCTGGATAGCACTGGAAAAACAATATTAAATCACATGCTCTCATTTCCAGCCAATTGAAAAGCAGAATATGATGAATTATTTTCTAAGTGCTGTTTGTTTGTGCTTATTTATTAAAGATTTGTAGTTCATAGAATTCATAATTGCAGGGTCCAAGTCCTGGACACAATTTTCAATTAAATAACTTTGCCAGTGCCAAGTGCTTGTTGTCTGGTTTCACTGGCATTGATGATTGCTTGCAGGTAATTTTGGTCAATCTGAAGCCTCTATTCCTGTCCAGCCTTCTGGAAGTTTGTCCATACGTCCTCATTCTACTGGTAACTGATATTTAATGGCATTGCCTCCAAATATAAATTTTAGTTCACATTTCTATGCAATCATTAATGTTAATTTTCAACTTGTAGGTCCGGAAACTGCAGGAGTAAACATGCCTACTAAGTCTTCCAGTGTTCCTTCTGGACCATCTCTTAAGAGGGGTGCGCCCATGACCCCTTCAAATGCTCCTCAGCATCGTCACAAAAAGAACAGATCAACTAGACCTGCCAGTCATCTGTCTGCTCTAACATTGCCTCAAACTGGTGTAGCTCATGCACCTGTAGTTTCAATTGATTCCTTGAACCCGTCCATAATCCAGACAGTTCGCACTCGTGCACCCATAATCCAAACTGTCCTCAACCGCCCACCCGTGAGCCAGACTGTTGCACCTGTAGTTTCAATTGATACCTTGAACCCATCCATAATCCAGATTGTTCGCGCTCGTCCACCCACAATCCAAACTGTTCCTAACAGCCCACCCATAAGCCAGACTGTTCCCAATGGCCCACCTGTAAGACAGACTGTTCGGACTCGCCCGCCCCTAGACCAGATTGTTCGGACTTGCCCACCCATAGGCCAGACTGTTCGGACTCGCCCCCCAATAGGCCAGACTGTTCGGACTCGACCGCCCATAGGCCAGACTGTCCGGACTCGCCCGCCTCTAACCCGGATTATTCGGACTCGCCCGCCCATTAACCAGACTGTTCGCACTCGCCCACCCCTAGCCCCAACTTCTCTTCATCTTCCATCCTTGCCCAGAACTTCTCCACCTCACCAAATAAAGCGGCAAGGTATTTCCGATGGCTTCTTTAATCAAATCTTGTTTATGACTGTCTTTTCCCAATGTTTGAAATCAACTTTCCAAGTGACACTAGACATTAGTTTTTGTTGGGCTTTCTTGTGATGTTTACAATGTTTCATCCCCAAAATTTTGTGTTTTTCTGGTAACAAATTTAAACTATTTTTTCATTACATTGCCTCCATGTTTATTATTATAGTTTTACTATATTAAAACATGAATGCGATGTTCATTTTATGGTAGCCCGTGTTCTTAAGCATCCATGCTTAAACTGAATAAGGCCTTTGGATTATACTGTTACATGTATAGTGGTGAATTCACTCAAGGTCCTGCTTGGCCACTGGCATAAGTTTGCTGTGCTTTCTTTACCTCTGTAACTGAAAACTAGTCACTTGGTTTGGACAAGCTCCTGACACATGTGGGACTGCTTTAACATGGTTTTACTCAGAATGCATTTCATTTCATCAAATGCTAATGACTGCAGAGGCATTTTTTGCACTACATCATAATTTTCATGTTGGTAATGTGCTTAGAAATATTATGTGGATGATAGAAGTGGTGATGATAGACTTTTCCTTTCTGCAGAGAATGAACCCCAGCCAAGTGGACGTCAATGTCACATATGCAAGAGGGACCTCACATTCCCACCAGAAGGCCCCATCCGTCAGCCAGAGAAACCGATAACTACTGCTGTCATGCCATGCGGCCATCACTTTCATGATTCTTGCTTGCAGCGCATTACTCCAGCAAACCAAGCTCAAGACCCTCCATGTATCCCTTGTGCAATTGGTGAAAAGAGCTAGCTCACATCATGATTCATGATTACTCATTCTCAATTTTTGACTCTCTTAAATTTTTGGTAGCTTTTTCCTTAGTCAGCATACAAGAGGGAAAATGAGAGTTTTACAGAATTATAGCTAATGCAACAATTGCTAAAATTCAATTAACTGTATATAATCAGGTGAAGGTGAAGATGAAGATAGATGATTAGTAATCTAATTGAAAATATGCCATTATAAGGCATACATAGTGATTGATACAATCCCATGAATATGATACATCTCTTCTTTAATTGAATGTTATCCATTCATCCACCAAAAAAGGTTGGTGCATTAACTTTACTAAGGCTGCATAAATTTTTTTTCTTTTCTTTTGTTCTTTTTGAGAAGTTAGTTACACTAAAATGGTAAGATCGCTTGTCCTTGTGTGCGTAGGAAAAGTCCTTTTCTCAACAATTTTAAGGTAATACATGTGTAAATGGGGCAAGTAGTTTGTGTGCTGCTCAAAGTTTGGCCCGTTTAATCAACTTAACCATTGAACTTCTTATTGCGTTTGAGATTGAATCGTTTGAACAATTTAACGGGTCATCTTTATCTTGTCGAATTTAAGTTTGGATTCAAAATTGTAAAGGGAAATTTTTTTTTTCACTGTAAATTATAAATGAGTGAAATTTAAACTTAATTTTTGAAACACCTCGAGTTGGACATCAACAAAGGTGCTATGAATTTGCGTTTTGTTTTCTATTTTTGTGTTTAAATGAAAAATAATAATAATTGAATGTTTGAATTTAGTGTCTCTTGATAAAGTGGATAATCAAATTGTACAATAGGATAAAATGGGATCCACTTTTATCTCTGTGTCCACTTACATGGCATGACAATTGTACCTAAGTACTCTAATGTGGCTCATTTATTACGTGTAATATCCCAATCCGACAAAATAATCTTAAGAGGATGAGTTAAACAAAGCTCCTAGCTAGATGGATAACGAAATGTGCGATATAGGAATGAATCAGATTATATATCGAAAAGAAAAAATTAATCATTAGAGACGTTTTTTTATGGAATAACTTATAGAGTTTGGAAGAATTTTAGGATTAAGTATATTCGCTTAACGAAAATCTTAGAATGAGTGATCTCATGAGAAATTTCTCATTTCATTTAGAGGATAAAATCGCGTAAATCTAGCCAATTCAATATGGGATGAAATTGACTTGAGTCGAGAGAGAATATCTTACTAATCCTTGAATGCCACATTACGAATCAAACAACAATCCCCAAATCTCCAACCTGATGCAGCATCATTTTTGCCTTTTTTTTTTTTTTCCTCTCTCTTTTGTCTCAATTCTCAGTCCATAGAACAAAGGGAAGTAAAATAAGGATAATGAGGCAGTGAGAAGAAGAGCAAAAACACGAATTTGAGAGAGATGATTTGTATAGATGAGATTAAAACTTAAATTAACCTATTTGTCACGTTGCACTACTTACGTGAATTAATTATCGAGCTATAAGTGAACACGTAGATAAAAGTGAACTTCAATTCATTGTATTATACATTTCAGCTATCCACTTCATTATGAGATACTAAATCAAAACAAAAATTATAAATACAAATGTTTAATTGTTATTATTTTGCGACACTAAAATGAAAAAGAAAAAAACAAAGTCAAATACCAAAACTAACATTATCCCTAAATAGGTATCAGGTCATAAAGCAATTGTTCCACCAAATATACAAAATAACACAACACCAAAAATAAGGGTAGGACCCATTGAATAAAGGTAGTATTACCAATTATGAGCATGTTGTAATTGTAGTTAGCATATGATTGACTTTGGGTGCAGCTACCAATGCAAGCTCTCAATCCAAGTGTCTGAAAATCCTATCTCATATTTAAATATTAATTAAAACATTAATCTCATCATTAACATTAAAATTCGGACCATTTAATTTTCTTCACCTAAAAGAAATATAATTCTTATCCTAGTCTTGAACATAATAAAATTTATTTTTTTTAATGCAAGAAAATCAAAATTATGGAGTTGATTAATATTGTTACAACTAATATCTTTGTCCATAAGAATGCACATTAAATAGAATAAAAAACTCAGAAAATTATATTTTTTTAAAAAAAAAGAAAAATAATATTATAATTTGAGATAAATAAAAAGAAAATAGAACGAAAATTTTAGGAGGATGAAATAATTAATTTGAATTTAATTGTTTTTCATCCGAGCTGAATCCAACAGAACTCATTCTACCGAACTTTTGATAAAAAAAAAAATGCATAAAACGCCGAGGGTATGGGCCCAGGCAGACAACTGCTGGCTTAAAATCTTTGCATCCAAACGACAGATCTTAACCGTTCAAACAGCCTTGATGGTAACGTCATCAGTCTGCGACCTCAAGAGGAGCCAACAAACAAGAAGAACATACAGCAAAATTTTATCTTCTTCCTTATTTCCTTCCCTGTGAAGAAAAAAACCAAAAAATTCAAGAAAAATAAAAATCAGAAAAGAGAGTTAGAGCGAACGCTTGCTCGGTTCAAGAAATTTCTCTCTCTCTCTCTCTCCATAAGCAAGAAAGTAAGAGAAAAAGAGACGCGTTTATGCTCAATTCTTGAAATTAATAGTTTATTTGAAGCTCCTCTAATGGAAAAGGAGAGGAAGTACAGCAATACTAATAATAATGGTAATAAGGATGTGAAGAAGGTTGATGGGGTTTTGGATGGCTTCTCTCCAGTCTGTACACCTAAGATATTTTGGAATTCTCGAAAGAGATCAGGTACTGCTGTTTATTCTTTTTCTCAATTAGTAAATTTGTTTGTTTGGTTTCCAAGAATTAGCAGAGAAAACGAAAGAAAATGTTGAATTCATGTAATTAAGAGCATATATGGCATGGCTTTGAAAGATCTCATTTATTAATTACATAATAATTCAATTAAATTCTAAGGAACATCATTTCTTGAATTTTCTTTTAGATTACAACAATTTGAGACGGTAGCTTTGACATTTTCGTGGTTGGAGAAAGGGAGACGTTGAAGGACTAGTACTAGTTGCTATGCTGTTAATTAACAGCGTTAAGAGTTGCCGTTAGGAGGTTAATTACTTAGATGTTACGTTAATTTTTTATAGTTAGGTTGGGTTACCGGTCACTCACTGCCTCTTTCTTATTTTTATTACCAATAAGTATTCCATTTTTTAAAATTTTTTCTTTTTACTCATAATTATGTCACAAAGTACAATGTTTCAATTTAGTAATTTTATGGTTATGAATTTACTAAAGAGGAATAAATCATAAAAAATAGAAAAATTGAATCTAAAATCTTTAGATCCCAAGACATCACCTTTAATAAAGAAATTATTTGTCCACATTTTATTATTATTATTATTATTATTATTATTATTATTATTATTATTATTATATAAGATAGCTCTCTTGGTATCTTATACTAAAATATCTGCCCGTCGTTTGACTTCTGCCCTGCCTTTGATGGGGAAAAATATTATAATAGCTACTCTTACTGTAATAATACATATTGCCCACTCCATAAATAAAAATAAAATAAAATAAAATAATTAAGATATGTATTGTACATGTGCGTATTAGTTATTATGTATAAATGGATGGGTTCGATTGTAATTTCGAAATTTCTATGCCCAACTTTATAGTGAATTTTTTTTCCGACAACCCATTTGAGTATAAATCTTAATTATAATTATAGTATATTTTATGATAATTTGTAAGCAATACTGACGTAACATTTTTAGTATATAAATCTTGTAATTACTAGTATAAACATCAATAATTTGGAGAAATATCAATTTAATTAGTCCTTGTTACCCTTGATTTGATATTGCAAGCTTTCTGAAATTTTCTATTGGTATGGAAAATTAGATAGAACAAACTCATACGCTCCTTTCAGTCATTCCCACAAGCAAATTGCTGGTTGTTTTCGATTCATTGAGAGTCCGAACGCCCTGTACAACATTTTAGACTAAGTTACCTAATTGATGAAAACTAAGGATTTGAAGAATGTGACACCTTTTACTTCCTAAGTAAGTGAAAAGACTAACTCGCACTTGATTGATTGTTAGCGAAGAAGCAATGCATTTACTTGTCTTACCTTATAATTCATCACCTTCTTCCTTTATTAAGATTATTGTATTTTATTTATCTGATAAAATACTCTGAATGAAAATGCTAACATTTTTCTTAGGATTCATTTGAGTATGTGTAGATTTAAATCTGTGTTTTAAGTGAATTTTTTTTCCTTCAAAATCAGTATGACATCAAATTTTGTTTCAAATGACTGTCAATTGATATTTTTCAATTTGATATGGACTAAAGCTTAAAGATCCTTGAAAAGAAGTTTGATATTTCTTGGCTTAGCAGTTATCAGTAGCTACCGGTCTCGACCTGGCCAACAGCTAGTCAAAAAATTTAGATGGCAGGTCTATATGATAAGGGTAGCTCTTTTTATATTAAAGTTTATACATACTATCAGTAATAAGTGCACCCTAAATGTAAAATAATTATACGCGCGGGCGTGATGAGTTGGAATGACAATCCAATAAAAATAAAGCAGCTTTTAAAAATACCAAAAAATGGGTGATTTATATTTCACATTTGTTCGAAAATAATGTAATAGTACCAATTAAGCTTGCCAGCAAGCATGCTCTAGGGAAGAGACTTCACTGTGTTTAATAAACAGGAAAGGTAAAAGAATGTGATCTTACTTGAACTGGGGAAAATGGAAAGAGGAGTGGCGTATATATAATCATTATAATTATTGTTCTATCTTGTTTCGTAAGTTTGCCATGTCTAAATTGTTGGAACTAGAATGGTAACTTCTTTCCAACAGCTACTGGGAGGAATTTAGACAAGGTAACAGACGACAGTGCTAATGAAACACCCCAAAAACAGGAAGAATCTCCCAATGTAGATGAAAATATGCAGGAGGCTAGTGCAGCTTCAGAGCTCTCTGAAAGGCGAAAGGCTCTCTTTGAGCCATTAGAGCCCGTTAAAAATGTCAATGGTAAAAGACCATCAGCTGAATCCCTACTCCCTCCACCAGATTTTGATGCAGCAAGTTATCCCAAGGGTTGGCTGATTGGTAAGAAGCGAAAGCTCGTTAATGTAGATGTTGTTGAGAGCATGCGGAGGATTGCTGTTCAGGAAATGAACAGAAAGGTATTGCTTCCGTTTGTCTAACTATGAATTGTACAGCTGCAGATGTTAGAACTAATTATTATTGAGTATTTCCTGCAGGACCGGGAAATCGATGGCTTAAATGAGCAGTTAGAGGAGGATGCAAGGTGTCTAGAACACCTGCAACTTCAGCTTCTGGACGAACGAAGTAAACGTTCTGAGGTAGAGAGAGAAAATGCTATGCTGCAAGATCAAATATCCATGTTGATGAACATGTTACAGGAAAATGAGCAAATGGATGATGAAGATGTTGCTGGTGATGAAGGCCCTAATGAACCTTAAATAGTGATTATATTATTTCCTTCTCTTCTTTATTTTATTTTATTTTATATTCTTTTGTAGGTTGGTTTGTTTGAAGGGTTAGAAGGAAATATATGTGAACATATGTATAATAGTTTGTTTGAAGTTGTACCTTGTGCATGATTGCTGCTTTTTATAACTCTCATATTTGTCAGAAAGCATATACGTTCAGTAATTTATCTAACTATAAATGCCCCTTGGGAGAGTAATATTTACTATTCAGTATTCTTTCTTTTTCCCAATTCTTTGTTCAACTATTTGTGCGTATGTATATATATACAGTTGCTTTTTGGGGATATGCCCCATATTTAGACAACTTTGTGAAGAAAAATGCTCAACATTTTTGTAGATAAAAAGGTAAAAAGCTCCATACCAACCATCTTAATACTATTAGACAAAAAGGCATTTTTACATCTCCGAAAGCTAATATGAAAAGAGACAGTTGGCGTTGGCAGAAAACTGTACAGAGACAAAGCCCTACCATGCGAGGATCCTCCATTAATATCCCCAAACCTCTACAATTTACAAAAGGGAAAACTAAAGACACTAACACGACAGACTAGAATTCCCATAAACGATCAGTTGAATGAGGTGGAAGCGATTGTTATTTTCACTAGATTATCTAAATCGTCCCCTATATATTATTGTATAAAAAATGTGGAAGGGATGCAATTCTAGGAAGATTAAGCAGCAGCTCCCCAACTGAATCCTTTCTTGACATAGCAGGTGCTCGCTTGCAGCTGGAAACATTATTGGATTGATCTTCAGGAACTGTAAAACCCTCTACAACTTTACTCTGACAGGATGCTGTGGTGTTGGATCTAGTTTGATCGACTCTCCCATCACCATCTAACTCAAGATCAATCTGACCCATAGCCTGCAAGTTTCTTGCTGATCCAGGATCCCTTTGCAGTAGGCAACAAAGAGAATTCACCCTTGACATGAGCGACTGCTCGTCTGAGTCTGATGTTAATTGAGAGTCACTGAGCAAATATTGAGTAATCTCATCTAGAATGTTATTGTTCTTAGGGTCAGAATCAGATGTGGTAGAATTGTCAAAGGCCATCTGCTCTGTAATGCACTGTTCAATGTGGTTCACTAGTTCACTCATTGACATGGATGGCTGAAGTCCGGGCATCTTAATTTGATTCCAATGGTTTGTTATCTTCTGCCCATCTGTTTCCAAAATACTGATGTCTTCAATTGCATCAGTATCCATCACTACAAAAATTAATGCGATCCAAGTTAAATCAGTAAGGTGGCAGGCATATACAAATAATTCCACAAGAAAAATGAATTTTGACTTGGAAACATCATCACTATTGTGCAGCATACACACTAAATGCATAGTTCTATTTGTCTACAAAGTCATAATAAATTTAATGCTCCTAGTCATAAAATTTTAATTATGGGATTCAGCTGCAAGAATCAATTGATGATCAAAGTAATATGACTACTTCAGTGCCAAGGATTTGATTCTTAATAGATCAAATACAAAAGGTCACTTCTAGTTCAACCATATAATTTCAGAAAAATCATGTGAAGAGTCATCCAGATAAATTATTATAAAGGCAGCGGTTATCTGATAAGAGAAGAGTCTAATCATCTATAGCAAGAGCGAGGCCCTCGAACTTATTAATTACCAGTGCTAGGTGAAGGAATTTCCTGAGAAATACTTTCAGGAGTTCTGCCAAGGAAAATTTGACGATCATCATCCAATGAAGATGAAAGGACTGGAGAAGGCGATGCTGGATCCCCTAAAGCAAAGACAGCTGGTCTCTCTTCTGCATTCAAATCAAGCACCTCAGTAGATTCATTCAAATCACCAAATGGAGGAAGTCTCTGCTCAAAATATGGAGTTTCCAACAAAATTTCTGGCTGTTGACTAAGAAAATTGAGACGAGGATCACACTGAACAAGCTTTTCAAAATGCTTGCCCAAGAAGCCTTGTTGGCACTGCAGAAAATGTCTCCTATGACCAAATTAACTACATCAGCACTTTGTCTGAATTCATATGAAATGATAATTAGATATTGTATTTGTTCTAAGTTGTATTACAACACATTATAAAATCTGATAAATCTACTATGCTCAATAAGAAACAAATTCTACACTCCTTAACAGAGTACACACAGAACATCCTCCAACAGTCTCAAATTCTCAACAATTACAATCACTTCATTCTCCCCAATCTCAATTTTCAACACAACGATCTAAAACAAGGTAACAATGCTGCAACCAAGAGTAGTTGCAAGCCATGAATACTACATGGAACAAATATAAGGTTTCATTCAGATATGTGGGAGGCTCAAATGAAGTTAGATTGAATCTGTTTTCGAAGTAAAAACTCAAAATATCACATAAGGTCAAACTCAAATACCCTTTCATCTAAACCCAATGTATCCTGGAAAAAGAATACCTAAATAATTAAATAAAAAGCGCATACAAACAAATAATAATACCTGTATATGCTGGCTTGTCCACCAGTAAAATCTGAAGTTGCCTGCCACAAAGTATGCTTCCTAGGTTGAGGGTTGGTCTCCCTAAAGAAAAGGGGCTGCCTAGCTAACTGCATCAAACAAAAGATTCCTTCATTTTAATAATTAAGATTTATCTTTGTGGGAAAGACATAACGTAGAGAGAGAAGGAAAATACCACAACATCCAAGCTTTCAGGTCCATCATCAGGGAAAGTAGCCTTAATACCCACAATATCCGACCACTGAATTTCAATCTTATTTTTAAGACCACCATCAAGCACTTCCCACACAAGCTTATGCTTTGCAAAGTAACATTTTGCCACCAAATCCCCCTCATATCTCGACTTATACTAATTAAAAAAAAGAGTAAACCCAATCAATATCATAAAATTAAAAAAAAAAAAAAAACATGAGAATTTAGCTAAAATCATCATTTGTGCGCACACCTCCCAATTCCCAATTTTGAGAAGCGAAGCAGGAAAATTGGAGGCCTTGAGCTTATCAGTAGTAGCAGTAATACTACCACCGATGATTTTGTTATCTTTCTTCGTATTATTTCCTTGAGAAAGCTTCATTTGTATCAAGTCCAAAAGAGAAGGACTCTTTTTGAGTCGCAAACCGAGCGGGCTCGTCTCCTCAAGCGGATTGTACAGAGAAGAAGCTGGTATCATCTGCAACAGAAATCCAATCAGTTATAATTTAAAAAAATATATATATGTATCCCAATCATTGAAATTTTTTTTTTAAAAGAAAAACAAATTTCTTTTTGGTAACCAAAAAACTGAATTGAAAAGAAAATGAATACCTGTAAAGATGAGTCGATTTTGAATCGTTTGTGAAGCGGACCAAGGTGATCTTCCAAGGATTCCTCAATTTCAAGCTTCACTGCAGATTTCCTCATTAACTGAACCATTTCCAACTTTTCTTTCCTCAACTCGGCGGGTTAACTCGGTCAAAATTACCGATTCTTTTCGAATCTCTGACAAATATCGCACTACTGTACACCTTTCTCTTTCCCTCTCACTGCAAGATTACAACGGGCTCAACGCCACGCTATTTCTTTCTTTTATTCTCATTATTATTATTATTATTATTATTATTAGTTATATACAGAGGCGGCTGTCACGTGACTTAAGGTAATCGCAACGTGTTTATTACATCAGCCAGCGAGGACTAGCGTTGAACTAAGAAATTACTATACTACCCTTGTACGAGGGGTAATTGCGTAATTTTGTGAACTACCTGGTGCTAGATGAGGAATTATGACGTCAGCAAAGAGGCAGATCTTTTACGTGTCGTAGTAATGTGATTACATGTGCATGAGTTTGTGGATATTGCCATATTGGATAAAGTGCGGGACCCAGTTGGTGAAACATGGCAGGAGATGTCATTGTCGGGATTTGGAGTTGGCACTTAGAAGGAAGCGGCTGTGATTGGCTGGCGATGAAACGTGGAACAATCTGGTGGCGTAAGATGGACACGTATGTGAATTTAATTTAACCAAAATACCGATTTGGATGCCATTTTGGATAATGTTTCCAAGTTGGCTTTGGCTTCCTTTTTTGACTATTTAAAGTAGGCAACTTGGCAGTGGCACCGCTTAGATGGAAACAATGCCTTTCTCTCTCTCTCTCACCTCTATTAATTTTTTTTTTATCTTTTCTTTCTCTTTTTCCTTTTTAAAATAAATTCATTATTATTTTTCCTCTTCAATGATTTATTCCTATAAATTTTAGACTTAATTATATTTGTGTTTTATTTTTTTTATTTTACTGTCTATAACGAAAAATTCACTTAATTATCTGAATTATGTAATTAAATATATTTAATAGAAATTTTTCATCCATAATCCAAATAAATTCTTTTATTCTATTACTTTATTTTTTACTTCTTTTTCCTTTATTATTTTCAATCAAAAGAAAATTTTAGAACTTATTATATTCATTCTAAACTTGTTTAAACATTATAAATCCTATTTAAACAGATTTGATCGTATCAAGTACTAGCAAAAAAATCCATCATGTTCATTGCCTAACAAGCGTTTAACATATAATAAAATATACTGAATATTCACAAAAATATGCTGCATTTATATTAATTATAAAAAATCTTAAAAAACTATATATAAATTAAAAATTCATTGCAATATCAACTTTTAAACTAATAAAATATAAAGCTCAAATAATCTTCCTATCCTAAATCCAATTATACTTATTAATTTTCTACTTTAGATGTTATATTATATTTTTTAAACAGATTTCAACGGATAGTATATATTTACCGCTATAACCCAAATCTCACACTTATTTAATTAATATCCAAATCTACTTTAAATAGATTTTTATGTTTCCTAGAAACCAGCCTTACTTCAATTCTTACCAATACAAAATTTAAATTAGTTGATGGTTATTGTAATTACATTTTAAAGTTTTTTCCTATTTGCTATTAGTTGATTTGTTGTGAATTCATTATTATTTTTTAATTAATATTTTGATTTGATTATTTTATTTATAATTATTTAAAAATAAATAAATACTAATTTTATTATAAAAAATTAATTAATATCTTTTGTTTATATAACATATTTAAATAAAAAGTAACATACTCATTTTTAAAATAAAAAATATTTTAATATTGACCTTAATATATTTATAGAAGTATTGCATTCAAATAAAATATTTAGTTGTGTTTAATTATTTTCGTATGTCATCAATTGATGAATACATATCAAATGACTAAAAATTGAAAAATTGAACCAAATCAAATGACTCTTAAATTGAAAAATTGAATTTTTAAAATACAAAAAACCAAACTAAGTATAAAAATCAAATTGAATTGAACCATAGTAATTTGATTTTATTAATTGAAATAATTAAACTAATTCATAATAACGAAAGCTATAATTTTTTATCTTTTTAAATGAATTTTAATTTTATCTTCCTAAAAGAACTGATTTAACAGAAAAATCAAATCAAACCAATTAAAATCTTATCGGTTCATTAGATTTGTGGTTGAAAATAAAAAAAAAAAAATGCCATTGTTTTAGTTTATTCGGAAATCGTATTTTTAACAAATCAAGTCACTACTTTTATTGGAAAATCAAACTAAACCAAACCGTCCAAAAACATTACTTAAGTGGGTCGAACACGATGATGGAGATGGGAATAGCTTCAGCTTTCAAGCGATTAAAAGTTACTATCAGCTCCACCAACCAACCAACTAGATGTTAGTTTTAGATTAACGTTGAACAGAATGATTTTATGATGTGACACATTAAGGATTTATGACTCACAAAACACTATCCTAAATTTTGTAATATTGGAAGTAACTCTTAAATATATAATTTTCTTTTCTGAAAAAAAAATATTTATCATTACTCTCCTCAGCTCCAGTCACAAGCTAAATATTAACGTTCCGATTTAAAATAATTCGTAGGGCGCACCCACCCGACCTTGTTTGGTTGGTAGGGATGGGTTCTAACGAAAAAACCAAGAAATTACTGAGTGTGTTGATCACTGCTCCCATCAGCTCGAGCCACGGCTAAATATTAACGTTTAGATCTCAAACAATTAGTAGGGCGTACCTACCCCGACCTTGTTTGGTTGGTAGAGGTGGGTTGGATTTCACTTGGGACTTGTTTTAAAGATAATCTGAACCCAAACAAGAATATCAAATTTGGACCATGGGCAAGATCAACGTGGGCCTTTGGCCTTCCATTATCATACATAAGACTATAAGATGTAAACAAATATATTATAATATTATGAGCCGAAATTCATTTAATCCATGAATTTTGATGAAATTTTTTAAAAAAATTTTAAATCTACATCGTAATGTTCTGAATTTTACTTTTTATAATAATGTCAGATCTCTTTATATTAAAAATAAAAAATTTTAAATTTTTTTTATTATATATATAATATTAATTTTATATGTGTTAATATAACTTTTGAATTAATAATTTTATATTTTTTATTATTTAAAAAAATTTTAATTAATCTAATTTTATAAAATGCCTAATATATTTATTTTTTTATAAATTAAAATATTCAATGAACTAGTAAAAATTAAAAATATCTCACAATTTCTCGTAAAAAGTATAAAAATAAATGATAATTAAGAAAGTTGCAAAAGAATAATTATACATTTTGAATAGGAAAAGAGAATGTTGATGTGATGCACAGGGAAATGGATGTGCAGAACAGCATATAATAAATATATTAAAAAATTGACAGACATCAATAATTCCTAGTTTCAGGCAAACATGCTTTAAGATATAGACATGCCTCTCCTTTCCTTTGCCACAAATTCCCTCCTAATGCTAAGATTCTGATCAGATTTCTCAGCAGTACAAAAACCACATACTCATCTCCCATTAAATTAACATTATGTTTTCTTTTTTAAAAAAGAAAAAACAATAGCTAGGTCTACATAAATGGTTTGTTTTAATACATATATGTCACGCACAACTACAGTATAATATGGTGAAAGAACAGTTATACGCTAAAAGAAATTTAAACAGTTATCTTGAGTTTTTACTTTACCGTTAGTGATATGATGGTGCAGGGTGTTGCTGATGTCATTGTTATTATATCCAACATGTGATCATCTAAAATTGCGTAGCCTTGAGCTTATTAAGGTTAAGTTTCCATCTATGTCTTATTATTTTAATGATTGATTCTCTCACCCAATCTTGATTTGTAAGAGTAGATGACTTGAATGTTTGAGCAGCCATTTACAAAATTCTGTGCTACAATGGTAACAACCTTCTACGGGCTATCTAAATATAACATTCATGGAGCTTTTGGAGGAAAATCTGGTTCTACTGGTATTGATAGAGTTTTTAGAAATTTAAAGGGTTCAATGATCTCTCTATTTTTTTACTCTGTGAGTGTCCTTAATTCTAATTATGCAGAGCTTCTTGCTATCTTTAAAGCAGTAGAGTTATTCTCTCTCTCAAATTTTAAATACTATCCTTTAATTATTGAATCAGATTCGAAAGAAGTGTAGATGCTATTTTGTTGATAGTTTGGCTAAAAGAAGTGTAGATGCAACAATACCATTTATTGCTTGGATTTAATTTTTACCGTTGAAGCTATATGTTTTTTCTTTAAATTGTTCTTATTTTCTTTTCTTATCTCGAGAAGAGACTTTAAATTGATATATAGTTTTCCGGATTTTTTACTTGACATTTATGAGCTAGAATAGGTGTATTGAGGAGGCTTGAAGGCTCGGATTTAGATGATTAACTTTGTTAAGATTTTTCCAGATTTTAATAATAAAAGAAATTTTGCTGATAAAAAAAATTTTAATTAAATAAGGGTTTAATTTTAGAAAAAATAAAATTTAGGAACTAATGAATAAATAAAAATTTAGTGGAGAATATTCGATAAATTGGGAGATTTAAATATCTATTTTGCCAAAAGAATAATTGAAAAGAAAGATTAAAAATGATAGTTAAATGCATGGGATTTCTTTCTTCTACATTTCTTCTTTAATGTAATGTGATGTGATATGTTAAGAAGTACTCCCTTTCTTACTTTTACATAGAAACAACTAATTTTTCGCGAGACCAAGAAAAATAATTTAACTAATTTTTTTCCTAATTTACTTCTAATATCTCATTTAATATTAATGTATGCTTTAAATTATGTTTTGATTTTCAACGAGGCTTAAATGCTTTGTTGGAATGAAAAGAATAGAAACAGTTATAAAAAATAAAATTTATGCTCTAAGCTGTGGAGGAAAATTCATTTTTTGGTCTTTTAGTTGTTGAAATTTGAAAATATGTGCTCATTTAATTTTCCAACTACCTTTGGTTATTGAAGACATATTTTAAAGATCGTGCAACTTTTTAAATATTCAAACAAAGTTAGTAAGGATTCTTTTCGTTGTGATCAATCTTAAAATTTTATGGTGTTTTTCTATTCAAATTCCATTTCAATCAACACTCAAATCACCCGCAAGCAATTTTTTTTAACGAGAATGATGTAAAGACCAAATTCTCCAAAATTTCTTCACATTAAATGTTCATCTATACTTTTGTTTGTCATTATCTTGAGAATTCTCCACAATAAAAACTTTACAAATAGCTAAAACAAAGATAAGATAGACTTTTCACATTGACATAGTTCTCAAAATTATCAAATTAGGCAAATTTTTCTATATAAAAAGAATATTCAAAATAGAAACTTTACTGGATAAAACAAACGTAGAGAGTATTATATAATGCCCAATTTTTTTTGCATTATACGGCATATTTTAATGGAGAAGCAAACTAAAGCTTAGCAATAATAACATATTAATCAGAAAAAAAATCACAATTTTAGTAACTAACTAAAGTAAGTACATATAATAATATAATTAATGGTTAAATTAATTGATTTAAGAGAAGATAAAACCATTATAGCTAAAACTTAAAAGGGTATAATTGATTGTTAATTAGTGCAAAACACAAAAAAAAAAAATAATAAATGCAAATTATGAAGGAGAAATGACATTCAAGTGCTCCCATTACAGGAAGGGACAATATCAAACACACAACAAGTCTGAACATGTTCCCCCACCACACCACTTTTAGTAGTATATATATGTAAGCAGTGCCAATTGATTCCATGATGGGTAAGACCTTATCTTATGAAACCTCACCAAACCAATTAAATCATTCTATATCACTACTTCATATCTCCCATCACCACTTCCACTACTTAATTCCTTCAGAACACTCTCTCCCTCCCTTCTTTTTTCTTTTCTCTTCTTTTTTGCACATTTACGGATATGTTCGACAAAATTAATTTATTTTAGTAATCGTTAACTGTTTTACTAACATTTGAAAGCTAAATATTACATAAATTAACTTTTTATAAAACTATATCTTAACCTTCAAAAATTAGTTTAAATGTTATATTACAGCTGTATTCGGCAATAACCTTTTGAGTAGCTTTTAGAATTTTGACTAGTCAAAATTCTAAAAGCTGTTTAAAAAGTTATTCGATAACATAATATTTAGACTAACTTTTTGAGGTTAGAGTAGCTTTTTGTGAAAAGTTAACTCATGTAACGATTAGCTTTTAGCGTTTCATGAAACGCTACTTTAACAGCTAACAGCTAAATGCCACTAAAACAACTAACAGCTATTAAAACAACTAATTTTACCGAATAGACCCTACCTAACACTATGAAAATAACATTTAGCTTTTGATTAGTGAAAAATCTAAAAAGTACTTAAAAAACGGTTACCGAATGCAATTTATATATACATACATGACTACCACACTACTACTTAAAACGTTAAAAAATTAAAAGTTACACTATTATCTTATAAAATGTTACCGTAACATTTAAAAGTTAAGTCAAATGTTATTTATGTTATCCAACAATATAAAAAAATAGCATTTAATGTTCTATCAAAAATTTACTTAAAAAAAGTTGTTGTGGAAAAGTTTTAGTATGTTAATATCACCATATGGCTGAGCTCGAAATAAATAAATTAGCCTTTCGATTTAACAGTTAAATAGAGTTACATAGGTATATATATATTTTCCATTCTTCCCCTGGTTTAGTATTTTACTTTCTCTGTCTGCTCAAGTATTTGCACGTGAATCCCCAATAATTTCTCATGCACCAGTGGGTCCTTAAGCCAGCCCTTCTTCTTTTGTTCTCATGCCAAACTCCAACTCCCAAGAATCTCTCCTTCTCTTTCCTTTCTCTCCCACGCACCCAGATTTTTCTCTTCTTCTTCTTTTTTTCTTATAGGTAGACTTACATCATTCTGCTCTTTGCTTCACCATCACCAACAATGGCGAAAACAAAACCGCTTATTATGTTTTCTTTCCTGGTGTTTCTCTTCACCTCTTTTGCTGCTCAATGTTTTCAAGAAAAGAAAGTCTTGAGCTTCCAAGAATGGCAATGGAAGCAAAAGAATCACACTTCAAGTTATTGTCTCTCCCAGAAATCAAGTGAGTAGAAAATAAAAGTAAAATAATTAATTCTTTTAAGCCTGCCATTGATGAGTTAATCGTGATTAATATACGAGTCTTCGTTCCTTTTTGAGTTTTATTATTTAATTCTCCACTTTGGGATCTGTAATCTATCACTGGTTTCCATTTTTTTGCTGGGACCTATAGCTGCTTTTATGCTTTATGGGAAACAATCATCGTTGGTCTCTCTCTTTCTTTTCCCTTTTAAATTTGTTGGGTTGAAAACTGAATGTTATTGGCAAAAAGAAAAGTTATATACCTTGACTCTGCTTTCCTTTTCTTTTCATTTCAATATGGAGCCTATTATTGAATTATGTACTTTCAACATAATATATACTAGCAAATTTATTTAATTTTTTTTTAATGGAATTAAAATTTTATTTGATTAATTATATTACGTTACATTTCATTACGAGTGATGAACATTAATATTAATTATTTTTAGAATTTTTTATTTGGAATTTTAGGATGGGAGAAGGCTGTAACTATTCTTGAAATGAAGCACAAAGATTCTTGTTCAAGAAAGATTATTGACTGGAACAAGAAGCTACAAAAAATCTTGGTTCTGGATAATTTTCGAGTTCAGTCACTTCAATCTCGAATGAAAAAACTTGTTCATGGAAATATTGAAGAAGATTCTCAAGAGTCTCAAATCCCATTAATTTCTGGTGTAAAACTTCAAACACTAAACTACGTAGTTACAGTTGAATTAGGTGGTAGAAACATGACAGTGATAGTAGACACTGGAAGTGATTTAACATGGGTTCAATGTCAACCTTGCAGACTATGTTATAACCAACAAGAGCCCATTTTTAACCCTTCAATTTCTGCTTCATATCAAACAATTGTATGTAATTCATCAACTTGCCAATCCCTCCAATCTGCAACTGGCAATACTGGTGTCTGTGGCAGTAATCCACCGACCTGTAACTACCTTGTTAACTATGGAGATGGGTCCTATACCCGCGGCGAGCTAGGCATAGAGAAGCTCAATTTAGGAAAAGCTTTTGTCAGCAATTTTATATTTGGTTGTGGAAGAAATAATAGAGGTCTGTTTGGAGGAGCTTCAGGTCTTATGGGTTTAGGGAGAAGTGATCTTTCATTGATTTCTCAAACTTCTGCAATATTTGGAGGAGTTTTTTCTTACTGTTTACCAAATACAGTAGCTGATGCTTCAGGTTCTTTAGTATTTGGTGGTAATTCTTCAGTTTACAGAAATACAACTCCTATTTCTTACACTAAAATGGTTTTTAACCCACAATTACCTACCTTTTACTTTCTTAACCTAACTGGTATTACTATTGGTGGAGTTGCATTGCAAGCAGCAGGGTTTGATCAAGGTGTAGTACTGATAGATTCAGGGACAGTTATTTCCAGGCTGCCTCCACCTATTTACAGAGCTCTAAAAGCAGAGTTTTTGAAACAATTTTCAGGGTTTCCTTCTTCTCCACCTTTTTCGATCTTGGATACTTGTTTTGACCTCACTGCATATCAGGAAGTTGATATTCCTACAATAAAGTTGCACTTTGAAGGAAATGCAGAACTCAATGTTGATGTAACTGGGATTTTATATTTTGTCAAGACTGATGCATCTCAGGTTTGCTTGGCTCTTGCTAGTCTTAGTTTCGAAGATGAGATCCCCATAATAGGAAATTATCAGCAGAGAAACATAAGAGTTGTATATGACAATATGGAATCTAAGCTGGGATTTGCAGCAGAAGCTTGTAGTTTCAACTAAGAAGATGATTCAAGAGGTATTAAGTGTGATTGTGAATATATTTATCTGATGCAAATTGTCAATTTCTTCTATTGGCAAAGAAATAGTAGACCTGTAATTTTCTTCATTTAATACCACATAAATAGCCACTACAATCCATTGGGTTAATACAGCAAAAAGTGTGCAAGAAATGTATTATTAATATTTTCCATGTAACATCTGTTTGAATATGAGATAAATAAAAAATAAAAATTGAAGATACATATACTAGTCAGTTTAATTAGTTATTGCATATAGTTTTATGTCCGTATTTTTTTGTAGATGATAACATCAAGATCACGAAATTTCAATCTTTCAAATCAAGCACAGGAGATTCCATTTCTTTCGATGTTATCAGGTAAATGAAACAAAAATTGCAAACCTCTCTCTGTACCAGGAATCTAAATATCATGCCGAAGAAGCACAATTATTCAACTGCAATCAAGAGAAATCAGATGCCACAAACTTTTTCAACAAAATTATAGTATTCGAAAAGAGAGAGCCTATTAATATCTGTAAATATATCCCAAAAAAACAAAGATAAACGGGCCATATAGAAATTTTCCATGTTGGAGGTATCCCTTAAATAATGTCCAGGAATATCTCTGCTACTGCTTCATTTGGTTACAGTGTTTTAAACATCTCTAATCTAAAGTACTGCCCACCGGAAAAATTATATAGTCGTGTTCAAAATTGGCTGCTTGATGCTCAGATTTGAAAGAAATGGCCGCAAATAGTCTCTCATAATGTTGACCAAACACTATATCCTGTTGACTGCGGAGCAGAAAGAAATCATAGTCTGAAGTTACTTTACCATCCAAAGCTTAAACTGTTTCATGTGATTTTTCAGCTACTAGCGGATGGATCATGCAACCTCAAGCAAGTTCACCAACAGGAATGTCCGATTAGATGGCTGGGGACTTTCAGAATGCAGTAACTATTCCTTTATTCAAGGACTATCAATAAGGGAGGCCATTTCAAGATTTCCAGTTTCGAGCATATCATTGCCTTTTTTGGTGTTCAACATCTCCTCTGGAAGAATAGACGAGTTGGGATCACTTCTGGGTATCAGAAACAGCAGGCCAATCGGAACCAATCTCAACATGCTCCTGATCAAAATGGCCATCCAGAGGTTGTCAAATTGCGTTCGTGTAACCTTTAAGATGTGGAGTAAAAGACCTCCTGCCCAAGTTGATGAAAGCATACCGACATGATCGATTGACATGAGCAAAGCAAAGAAAGTGCCCTCTATACCTGCAGGGCACAGCTTGGAACTAAGCACGAGAAGAGGCATCCACTTAATGCGACTAATCATTTTATGAACACCTTCATCAATCACAACAAACAAATAATCAGGTAAACCCATTCTCAAGTTCACACGCAATACCAGTATCATATCTAACAATCCTGAGAAACTATACAGCAACTGAGCCCAGAAAAGTATATCTCGAAAAGGTTGGTTCTTTAACATATTTTGGTAGATAAGCACACCACAGAGGGAGCCTACTGCGCCTACTGAGAATATGGACCCAACAACCTCCTGCATAAAAAATATGAAAGAGAAGCTTTTGTGAAGTGGTTCATGTTCTAATAAATACTTCTAAAACATAATGGGAATTCTGTGTTATAAATGCATTAAATAGATGCAACTTGAGTGTCACATGCAAACTTGTAACCCAAACAGAAGGATTTATTTTGAAGTACCACTTGACCTCATGAAATACTGAACACTAGCACGTGGCATACAATCACTAAAGAGCCATTTAAGGGGTTATTCGACTATTAAAGTTTGGCAAAGACATGACAAAATCATTTTCAAGGCTGGATGCTAAATCCTGGTGAAATTGTTCATAACCATACACCAACAGAAGTACAAAACTCTAAAATTTTGTCAACAGTTGAATTCTTTAAAAATCACTGCAGCTTCATATTATTGAGAAAAGCTATAGGAATTTTGAAAAATAGGCAAATCCAAGCCCTAAGCATGTAGTTGTATCTGATGACTGATACTCATACCTGAGCCCAAGAAATATAGGCAATAGGTAAAAAGTAAAAGAATTAC
Organism: Jatropha multifida; assembly: GCA_948099535.1. NCBI lineage: Eukaryota > Viridiplantae > Streptophyta > Magnoliopsida > Malpighiales > Euphorbiaceae > Jatropha > Jatropha multifida. Next base: position 42,869 of record CANUEX010004958.1, read on the forward strand.
CTTTGAAAAAGATGGACCTCCTTTAGCATCTGTATACCAATAGAACATTCCTTCATGAATATGTAAGCTCATTGCAAGTGACAAGTACATGTACAAGCATGGCCTCCATACATTTCGGCATTTGAGTGTTGTCCACATAGCCCTACCAGCATCCATAAACTTCTCACTTGCCTAATTTAAAGACTTCATATGAGCAAACATGAAAAGCAACATAAAAGTGCTGACTTACAATTAAATTGAAATAACCTTACCCCTCTATAGGCAAATTTATGCCCATGGGATTCTCGCAGCATTGTTCCTACCAAAAGTACCAGGCCTGCTGGGATACTGAGTATCCCAAAGACACCCTGCAAGAACAACATTTTAACAGGTCAATAAAGAGTACACCAAAGAAAGTGATCTGCTAATTCTTAACTAATCAGAAGCTGTTCTCACCTAATTCTCAGTTACGAAATTTTAGGGTCTTCTACGAGTTTCTAAAAGTCTTTAGGTATTTCCTTGTTGGTTCCAGTTAATCTTCAGTGTTTTTAGTTTTCTGCTGTTTAGAAGTCCTCATTCTTTTAAGATAATTTAGGCTTTTCATGAATAACCACGTAGTCTATTCTATTACACTTCTCTTTTAAAAGGATATTGAAATATTTGATTTTCATTTTAGAAACATGCATTCCTAGTGTAATATTCCTATGTTGTACCTTTTTTGCTTCTCCTTATTTGCACATATACCCTTTTTTTTTTCTTTCTCTAATACAGTAAAATGGGAACTGCTCTGAGCAAATAATGATTTCTTTACCTCCAACTCCTGCCGCACTGCTTCACTGATGCAAAACCTAAAGCCAACATGTTTCTTCAACTTTTCCATTGATTAGTCCAATTGCTGCCAGAAACTTCCAGCAACCTATCTATCGTACTGCAGTCATAAAAATGGCTACTTGTACTCTAAAACCTTTCGTTTTTAATCTTCCCTTAATCATCAAATGCTACTTCCTTCTCAAAAGTAAATCCTAAGTTCCTAACATCCGCAATCTCACGATCCTAGTTAACCATACTTCAGTTAACCTGTCAATCTAGTTGATTTCAAAAGAGTAAACTGCAAAAGATTAATGTAAGTTTTTTTTATTTGATAATATTATCTGCATATAAAATGTATACCGTGTGATATACCATATATTGGGATCAGAAATTTCCTTAGGCTGCAAAACAAGACACAAAATCTGATTCTTTTATTTCACTCCTTTTTTAAATGATTGAACTTAACAAATTCAAACATCAATATGCACTTATGCAGTAACTTGAGTTTAGCTAAAAGGTTGGATATTAACATGTCTAAAATGAAACATCAAGGATCATGCTGATCAGTGAATGTAGCCAATAATAACTATGAACAAAAACCTTAGGGCCAACTATGTGAACCAAAAGGCCACTGAGTGAAAATCCCACGAGTGCCCCAATGGAAGAGCTGAGACCACATAAGCTTTGCATATCACCAGCCAGAGAAGGATGGCTTATACTATTTTGCGCCACACAGGCATCAATGATCACATCTGCTATAGCTATTCCAGCACTTCCAGCCATTAGAGACAGCAGAGCAAATGCGAGATGCAAGTTCTTCTGTAATGATAGCACAAGCATGGCGATCATGCTAAGAACACCTGAAAGTAATGGGATGGAATTGGTCAAGCAACTGTATTCTGCTTACATTTATTCTTTTACGTGATTATATTGTACATAACCTAAATCTCATTTTCTTCTCACTTCTTTGCTTCCTAGAAAACAGAATGGGAAAATTTACTAATAAGGAGAATTTCATTTGCTGAACTTTAGTATACCTTTTCACATTATCACTGACCACAGGATGAAAAGACCTGTCCCCTTCATTCCAGGAAATGATGGCCTAATGTGCCAAAGCTTATTTACAAATCCAGCTAGCTTGTCCATTGAGTTTGTAGCCTTATATTTGGAAAATATACTACAAACTAAAAGCTGTAAATTAAAAATGTCACTTTCCAACCCTAATTTATATTTTACATTTTGATTTCATCAACAACAACCAAACTAATGCTAAGAGGATTCTACAGTTACACCTCTTAATGAACACTGGGAACACATCAAATACAACAGAAAACCAAATACAACTCCACTTATTTCATAAACAAAAAACTTTATCATCATTTATATACCAACGTTCTAAACCACCATAAACCTAAAAATATAAAATTACATGAAAAAGTTTAAAATTTACCTGCAAAAACAAAATAAGGCCGCCTGCGATACCCAAGAATGGGAAGAGTATCAGTAAGGAGACCCCATAAAGGCTTCACAATCCAAGGGATTTGAAGCAACCCAGAATAGACCTGTGCCTCAGAGGGTTGCACCTTCTGCTCATCCTTCATGTAGTATTGAGTGCTGACCTTGCTCAATCCCACGCCAAATCCCTGACTTATTCCATACACGATCACCACGCCTAGAACAAAGCTCCAATGCAACTCTTCACTGAGCATTCTTAACCAGTGCACTGGCTTTAACATCAAATCTAAAAAGAAACCCTTTTTTGGCGTTTTTTCTATTTGGGATTCTTCCATATGCCCTAAAGTGTGAATCTTTTTGCAGTTTCGCAAGGTGGATATCTCTAGTTTGACGAAAGGAAAGAGCTTTTCTGCTCAATTTTTGGGTTGCTAAAGCAAAAGAGGGAGGGATGCATCTCTTGTCTGCTGCTGGATCCAAAATTTCAATCGACTCTGAAAGCAGAGAACATTGACCAATTGCTGATGTAATAACATGCTGGTGAGAACTGATTCAACGGTTGAGCTGGATTAGTTTATTAATTACGTTTTTCAGAAAATGCATATGCAGACAGGCATATTGCTTTTTAGTTTCCATTTTGAGAACTTCCGTAGTAATGGATAGACATTTCTGTAATTTATTACTTATTTGAGAAATTAATTTTCAAGCTTTAAATTAGTCTTAATGATTTAAGTAGCTCTAGATTGTGGTGGCTGAAGTCCAAATGTTGAACATGAACGATTGAAAGTGACATCCAGAAACACCGGGACGAAGGCAGAGCATTAAGCGTATATAATAGGTAACAGTTTCACCTTCGAATTCCTATTCCGATATGAAAGAAAGTGATATTAAAAAATTATTTTTTATTTTTAATTCAGACAAAATTTAATCTATAATTTCATATGAACAACTTATGAGTTCAATTCAAATAAATAATTTTATTATTATCAAAATGAATAAATGGAATATCTAATAAACTGTTCATACAACTTTTTAATTTTCAAAAAATTAGAAAAATATTTATTCTTTAACAAGATTATAACTTGAAATTACATCTTTTAGAAGAGCTTAATATATTATTTATCATTTCAAATTATGAGTTAAAATCAGAATAACAAACGGATTCTTGAATTTTTCTATTGGTCTTTTCTTCAAAAAATTTAAGGTGGATTTAAAATGTATCTTTCAGTATATTAAGTTTTGGCGCCATTTGACCTCTCTACATCAGCTAAAACGTTATACATGTAAACGGCACCATTTCTCTAATCGGGAAATTAAAGACAAAGGAGTTCAAACAAAAAAAAGGGTAAATTATTGTGAAATTGCTGAGATTTTATTCAATTATTTTGTTTCTATTATTTAGACAAATTACTATAAAATCTTTTTATTAATTAATTTAGTCATTTCATATAAAAAATGTTATTTTTACTATTAAATATTTAATAATATTTGACTATTTATTCTTTCGTATTCACTGTAAAATACTCTTTTTGTTCCAAAATATAAATCATTTTAAGATTATTGTTTTGTTTCAAAATATAACTCATTTTGAGTATTATACATGATTTCATTCTACATTTTATATAAATTAATTTAAAATTTTTTAAGTAAAATCTAATTTTACAACCCTAATGCAAGTCAATTAATTAATGTAGAGATATTACGAGAAATGTCATATTTTGAAATTTTATTTTAAAAAGATATTGGTTTGATCTTAGATATTAAAATAATGTCAATTTCATTATTCATTTATTATTTTGCTCTTTTTATTATTGTTGTCATCATTGTCGTCACTATCATCGCCTTTCTCGCCGTGTCTTCATTGTTATTATTGTCATCATCATTATTGTTATTTTTATTGCCATCGATGTTGTTTCGACCGCTGAAAGTTAACCCATTGAGAATCATTTGCCGGGTTATCGGTGGTTGTGGTTGAATCACAAAAACTGTAGAAGAATTATTTAGAGATTACTGATTTATATTGGTATATTGACGTTTTATTAATATAGAAACCTAATTTTTGACATTTATTAACTTGCCCAGTTAATTTACAACTTAATAAATGAAATTGGGCTGATTTGAAATTGCATATTTGCATTTGATGTATTAGGATCAATTGGGTTGGTTTTCTTTCAACTGTATAAACATTCATCTAGTCCAGATCAAGCCAAGCCCATTAACATGATCTAAGAAACAAAAGATGTGACAATAAAAGCCCATAGTCCTTCATGAAGACACACATGCAGAGCAGAGCAACCTTTGTGGGCATTGAAAATCCAAGATCTAGGTAGTTAGTGTACATCCCAGTTTTAATGTGGTATACTGAAATTCTGGCACTCGCCGCAAAATATAGCACACCAACAATCAATGGCACTTAAAAGCCATCTTCCAACCCTCTTTTTTCGGTTGGTTGGTTGGTTGTTTCTTATGCAGAGATTAGAGAAGAGAGAGGATCAACTGCCAGTACCAGAATAATTAAAACTATTTTCCTCAACAACTTTTTAAATAGAATAAAACGTTAAACGTTGTTATAGTGTTCGATAATATAATATTTAAATTGACTTTTAGAGGTTAAATTAATATTTTATAATTCACCTCTAAAAATTGACATTTTACTCTATGCTTTGGAACATACAGATATCTATTTCTTTTAGATGTGCAAAAGAAATAAAATATATTAATAAGAAATTTCTTTTCTTATTTTATCATGAACAATTAAAATTAATTAGGAGCCACTGGCTAGTAGTCTCTGTCTGTAGCCAACCCTAGATAGCCATATGTATACATAAATATATGACAAACAACAAGACTCCATGAAAGTTAATCCCTTTGTGTACTGTATCTAGAAAATAAAAAATCCCAATTTGATAATACTTCCTCCATTCCATCCTAACAGCAATAAATAGACATTAACCCATTTGAATGTTATGTTCTTGCATTCGGATGTTTAAATTTGGATGAGTTTAAATTTATAGTTTTGTGTGTTCTTGCATTTGGATGTTCATCTAGTTGTTTTTTTTTTTTATCTCAATAAAAAACACTATTGCATATTTATAGTTTTATGCTCTTTGATATCTTATTGTATATGTCACGACCCAAAACCGTGGGTCGGACCAGCACTAGAACCTAGGTAAGCTTAAGGCCCCCGAGACTCGTAGTAAGCCTAAACTATTAAAATCAATTTCTATTATCATTTGACTAAGGGAATAATAAGTTCATGTTATGACATTATTCATAAATAAATCAGAGTTAACATTTCTGATCCAGCCTTAATATTAAATACTGTTCACAGCTCGAGCCTATATCCATTTAAAAATACATTCTCATGTAAATATTTATTTGTCATAATATGATTAAACTATTTCTATCATATAGTCTCCAAATATTTACAAAAATACTCCACAATTTATTTATAATCATATGATAATTTCTTTTACATAACCAAATATTAATTAAACATCCTAACTGCGGGACCGAATAAAAATACTCGAAATAGCTTAAGTCAAAAAATAGCTCATACTAACATTTTTAAGGTTTGAGCCAACCGCTAATTCTCTGCAGAGAAGGAAGCAGAGTTTTATATACTAGCAATATTTTTATTCCCTGAAAAATATTTATGGATAGGGGGTGAGTTTCACTAAACTCAGTGAATAATAATAAATAATACAAACCCACACATTCAAGCAGTATGCTTTCACAATATATATAAAATGGGTATACTTCACAAGCACGTGTCATACATCAGCACGTTCAAACAAATCACATTCAGATTTTCACAACTTGTGAAAATTGGTCAGTGAAGTCACAAATCCAACTATTGGCCCCGGCCAATTTTCATTATAATAATATATATATATAACGAGAAGCCGATCCCCCATACCTGGCCCACTGACCCATAGTGACACACGTCGTCCCAATTTCCATCCAGATACAAAAATATATTATTTCACATCGCAATTATTCACCAAATATATTCAATACAATAAATGCAACATATGAATGTAATCAAAGGCAAAAATTGTATAATTTATGGAACCGAAATATTATATATCAGAGACTGAGATTATAGAACTAAAATATTATATTTGGAAGACGAAGAATATCAATATAACAATAGAAATAGGAAATGATTTATGATTATTTTAAATAGTATAAAGTGTATATGGTATGCATGTGAAATGCATGTATGCAAGATGATATGCACCATTTATTATTACTCAATGACCGCAGAATAAATTCAGGTCTGTCCTGGATTCTGATTTGGAGGAGCAGTAGAGAAATTCGGTCGATCTAAGAAACACATATAATAAGGAAAATACAATCAGATAATGACTCCTTTAATTAAGAAATTAACTTAATAAATTTATCTGTTTATTTTATTTTTTTGACTAAATTTTTAATACTATCTTCACAAAAAATATAACTGTCCACCTATTTTAATATAATCCAGCTTTCTAAGATAACCATCTTGTATACTAAACAATTATTCAAATAATAATTATAATAAACTCTATAACTATAATAAACCTTCAATTCAAAAATTCTCAATTATATATTTTTATTAATTCACTATATAACTTTACTATTTACCAGCAATTAATTTATTCACTTATTTTGTATCTAGTCTAGATATCAATTCTATTTATTTCACCACAAAATATATTTATACTCCAAATTATAATTTAATACCAACAATAATAATAATTCTATCTAATTAAAATCTTCAAATATAATTTGTTAGCAATTTTACCAAATATTTATTTTCAACCTAAATTCGCTTCAAATTCAGTAATCATATAGATACACTTATTTCACCAAAATTTAATTTAACGCCTGAAATAATCGTATCAACCTAATTTAATTCATAATTGATCAAATTCTCAAAATACCATTAGTAATATAATATTTCAACTTAATATATAAAAATCCATTTTTCCACATTAATTCCTTTAATCACCCAAATAATTAATTTTACCCTTTAATATACTCAATTTATTAAAATCCTTCAAATATACAACATTATTCCTTAATAAAGTAATTTTCATAATTTTAGAATCTTAACACTAACTAATTAATTTACTAACCGTCAAAATCAATTAAAATCCTACAATTACTCTTTCATTACCCAAATCATCAATTAATTTATTTTATCCAATTTCTCCAATTAATCACTCAACCACATAACTAATTAATCAATCAAAAACAACACAATCAATAATTAATATCCTATAATTAAATTGACCTGCATAAATAATATAATTCTAGACTAAAATCAATAAATCAACGTATAACCCAATAATTAATAATTTACTAAAATCCTAACAATATACCTTCTAAATATAACAAAATCAACCAATTAATAATTCAACCTTCTATAATAAATCAACTATCACAAAATCATCCCTAAAAATAATTAAATCCACACATATCCAATAGATCAACCATGATAAAATCTCAATTACAGAATATCAGAACCCAATCAACCATCCAAAATAATAAATCAACCATAAAGATTATTTAAATTACTTAAATAAATTCTGGGAATTATTTTAATACCCTTAAATATAAATTATAGTCCCGAAAATAATT
>CANUEX010004978.1:0-67141 GCA_948099535.1 Jatropha multifida
ATGGAATTGGCCTGGGGCCAATAGGTGGATTTGTGACATCACTGACTAATTTTCACATGTTGTGAGTATTTGAATGTGACTTGTTTGAAGATGCTGTTGTATGTCACGTGCTTGTGAAGTATGTCATTTATTATATTGTGAAAGCATACTGCTTAAATGTGTGGGTTTGCATTATTTATTATTATTCACTGAGTTTAGTGAAACTCACTCCCTTTCCATAAATATTTTTCAGGAAATAAGGATACTATTGGTGTATAAGACTCTGCTTCCTTCTTCGCAGAGAAGTGTTCATGTTAGTATAAACTCTCTAATAATATTTAGAATACTCCGCACATTTTATTTAACTCCGCAGTTAGGATGCTTGAACGAATATTGACATGTAATAGAATTATCATGTGATTATAAATAAATTGTGGAGTGTAAATGACCGTCTGGAGACTATATAGTTTGATCATATTATGACAAATAATTATTTGTATGAGATTATTTTTATTATATGAATATGGGCCCGAGCTGCGAATAGTATTTAATACTAAGGCTGGGTCAGCATCGTTTACTCTGATTGTAATATGATAAATGTCATAATATGGGCTTACTATTCCGATAGTCAAATGATAATAGAAATGGAATTTGATAGTTAGGCTTATTACGGGCCTTGGGGGCCTTAAGTTTACCTAGGTCCTAGTGCAGGTCCGGCCTACGATTTTGGGTCGTCACATTATCCAACCTTGAAACGAAGAAAAAATAGAGCTTCATATGATTTACAAACAATTTATAGTCTCTTGAAAAAATTTAAAAGGGAGCGGGTGAGTATGAAATTCAGTAAATAATAACATATAATATTAAACCTGCGTATTCACACAAATTGTACTTAGACTATTCTAGTTGAACATTCATCATTCACGCAATGTCAAACATAACATCCACAAAAAAACAGCAACCATGCTAACCCCAAGCATGCTTTAATATCCAGAGTATAATTCCATAATCCTGTGACTTGTATACCCAGGGAGTCCTCCTTGTTCGAGAAAAACAGATTCAAATATAATATTTTTTATAAAATATTTTTCCCATGATAAATATTTTAATCTAGGGTACACGAGGGGGGAAGAGGCGTCATGCCCACCGCTTACAACAGCATTCTCACTATACCCGTGCTATCAACCCAGGTGATTCACATCATCCCAACTCGTACATAGTAACCACATATCATCATGCACAAAACAATTATTCATGACATTTAACAATGCACATTCATTCATCCATATACCATGCATACAAGAATTTAAAATAATAGACACAAAGTTTAAATAATTTATGCAATCATGAATTTGGTAAAATATTATAGATTATTACTCACCTAGAAGCAAGTATTTATTTCCTCTTGATCATTTAAAATTTTAAAACAACTTCTGGCCAGTCCTCAACCTATAATTAAATTCAAACACATTGCGCTTTCAGTTTTTTTGTCTCAACTTCATTATTATTATTTCGATTCTTTATTATTTTTATTCACAGTCTATATTTATACTCAATTTTTATCAAACACTATTATTTATACTTCTAAAGCAAATCAATTAGTTAGATTTCTTATAAATTTATTTATTACTTTAAAACCAATATTTTCTTAAGCACATATTCAAATTTATTTATTTACTTTAACAATTAAAGAAATCATCAAATTTGCCTAAATTCATTTATTAAAATTATTGCTCAACTTACTTATTTAAATCATTTAATTCAAATTGATTTTCCATTAGAAATCATATTTTACTTTTCAAACCAATTTAATAATTATCCTTATGATTCCACTTAAAACAAGTTTTTATATCATTTTCTAAATTTATTTGTATAAATTTTCATATACTTAATTATTTTACCAAAATATAATATGGTTTTGCAATAACAATTCTTAAATTATTTTACTTTACTTATTCTCAAAATACTACTTAAAATTCCATTTTCAAATACTTTATCAAAAATTCAATATTTTATATATAAATTTGTACTTAATTAGCTAATTTGTTTCTTTATTGATATCACAATTTGTTATTTAATATAATATATTTTTACTTCTAAAATACTCCTTTCTTTTTCTATCAAAAATTCAGCAACATCTATTTTATATATTAGACTACCTAAATTTTTATAAATTATAATACACAGGCATCCACGAGGCAAACTCACAACTAATTTCCATCCGCCATTTTCAATATTTTTGTAGATTATCAATATCAATATTTATTTTATTTTGCTTAATTCATTGATAACTTAACTATCTTAATTTCAAATTTATATTATTTATAAATTCTTATGGCTTTTAATCAATAATTTCATAATTTGTTAATTTCTGTGAATTATTTGAAATTTAATTGTGCCACTAATCTTATACAACTTCTACTAATCATCTAATCAGTCTAATTTAATTAAATAACCAACTTTTCTAAATTTCTCAACTTACATTGAAATTAAATCATTGAATCATAAATATAAGGATTGTAAATTGGGGTTCAGTTTCGGATACAGTGGGAGAAGCCGGTATTTCTGCCTCCCAATGGTCTCGCCGGACTATCGCCGCTTGCAGGGGCCGAAAATCACTCATGTCCAGAATTTTGTGCTCTTTACATCATCTGACTCGTTGTTCATCAAGGAGTCCATTTCCAGTGATAGTTGTGCAAAATCAGCTGTCTACTTGACTGGTGCGGGCTCGACAGGGGCTTAGTGTCACATCAACATCGTTGCCGATCCAAGAGGGAGGAACTGCAGCTTGCTTGAGCAGCAGCAGTCACCGGAGTCGCGAGCAAGGAGGGATGCGACCTGAGAAAGGGCAGTTGGTGGCTGTGATCGTAAGGGAGGGTGGTTGAAACGCGATCGCAGACATTGCCCTTGCTCGCCCAAAGTGAAAACTGAGGGAGGAAGAGCTGAGGCGCGATCGTCGACTGTCTTAGATGGCCGATAACCAGGAGAGAGTGAGAGAGTGAGAGAGAGAGAGAAAGGAGGTCCAGCCACTAGTGCCGCTGGATCGGGGAAGAAGACAAAGAGGAGAAGGAAAGAGAAGACAAAAATAACGCACAAGCTTTCAAGGCCATTTCAGTTTGATTTGAACTGGTATGGTCTAACTCTGCCATTTAGTTCGATTTTTATTTGATTTATGGGTCACTTGAATTTGACGATTTAGATTTGGTTTTTGTGTTAAATTCTTTACATAGAAAATAATATTTCATTAGTTGAAATTTATAATTAAATTTTTAAATGAAATTTTTTAAAAATAAAATTAGAGGTCATTTCAATGTAGCTTATATTAAATTGTTTATATAATATTAGTATTAACTTGCTCTTGAATCTTGACTTTGAAAGAACAGTAGCCTTATATTAGATATTACATTTGTTTTTTGGCTTATATTGGAAAACATGACCAATGTTACTATCAATATAAGAGCTTTAGATAACACAACTTTGGATGACATATTACTGTCAATATTATATTAGTGTTAATGTTAGGCTTACACAAACATTTTGCTCTTCAATCTTGACTTTGAGAGGACAACAGACTTATATTAGATATCGCATTATTGTTTGGATTAATTTTTTAATTACTGTCAATGTTCTATAAGTGTTAATGTCAGCTTAGATAAATAATTTGCTCTGCAATCTTGACTTTTAAAAGACAGTAGGCTTATATTATATATCACATTGTTGTTAATGTTAGGCTTAGATAAACATTTAGCTATTGAATTTTGACTTTGAAAGGGCAATAGACTTATATTAGATATCACATTATTTTTTAGCTTAGTTTTTTTTTTGTTACTGTCAATGTTATATTAATGTTAATGTTAGGCTTATATTAAATTGTTTATACAATATTAGTGTTAACTTGCTCTTAAATTTCGACTTTGAGAGGATAGTAGGCTTATATTAGATATAACATTTGTTTTTTTTGGCTTATATTAAAAAATATAACAAATGTACTTTAGATTTATATTCGAGCTTTAGATAACAGAACTTTAGAAAACATATTATTGTCAATGTTATATTAGTGTTAATGTTAGGCTTAGACAAACATTTTTCTCTTGAATCTTGACTTTGAAAGGACAACAAGCTTATATTATATAGTGCATTGTTGTTTAGATTAATTTTTTTTATTATTATCAATGTTATTGTAGTGTTAAAGTTAGGCGGAGATAAACATTTGCTCTTGAATCTTGACTTTGAAAGGACAATAGACTTATATGAGATATCACTTTGTTTTTTGGCTTATTTTTCTTATTATTGTCAATGTTTAATTAGTATTAGTATTAGGCTTATTAAATTGTTTATATAATATTAGTGTTAACTTGCTCTTGAATCTCGACTTTAAAAGGACAATAGGCTTATATTAGATATCACATTTGTGAATTGCATAAATTAGAAAACAGAACCAATGTACTTTAGAGCTTATACTAGAGCTTTAAATAACAGAACTTTTAGATAACATATTACTGTCAATGTTATATTAGTGTTAATGCTAGGCTTAGATAAACATTTTTCTTTTAAATATTTACTTTGAAAGGATAACAGACTTACATTAGATATCACTGTCTTTTGGCTTAATTTTTTTTATTACTATCAATATTATATTACTGTTAATGTTAGGCTTATATTAAATTGTTTATATAATATTAGTGTTAACTTGCTTTTGTATCTAAAAATGTATTTAGAAATATTATTGCGGATAGCTGCCTTATGACTATCACACTTAATGTTCTTAAGGAGTCAATAGTGGTTTATGTTCAGTCCCTTCTAATAAAGCAAATTACTGATTTATGTCTTTCTATTACTAACTAATGTATTCTAAATATTGCAAAATTTGTCGGTGAAATTCTTATCAATCCATGATTATAGAATTTAGTGTGATTATTGGATATATGTGAGGCAGTGGAACAAATACAAGGTGTGGGTTGATATCGACAACATTGGATTCTTGGAACTGATAAGCTTGAAAGAGTTGTTGCAAGATTATAGGGTGAGGGCAGATTTCCAAATGTTGTTGAAGATGAAAGGAGGACAACATGTTCAATATATGCATTTTTGACAATAGAGGTAGATCCATAGCTGAAAATCTGAAGGTAAGATCCATCAGCTACAACCCAGAAATCACTTACGTAAAGTTGTATGATAGTCTTGAGTGTAGCAAGAGGAAATCCAAGAAATAATTAAGCTGGAGAGTCATAATTCTAACATGAGCTCGGAGGAGGTGATTAGGCTACAAATTCTTGAATCCCCAAAAGGACACCTACAGAAGTTATTGACCTAAACAGTCCTCAATGTAGCAAGAGGAGCTCTAAGAAAGTTGAAACTCCAAAGACTTTATTTAAGACACTAAAGAAGATAGAGAAGCGATCTCTCGAAAGTCTATTACTATCGATCAGTCCGTTGTTCACCTCAAACTCTTCGGTGATGCGGAAAAGGCTAACAAAGAACATGATTAATTCGAGGAGCATAGTACGTACTCACTTACTCACTCATAATTGACTTTATTAAACCTTATTGAATTAGACTTTAGATATACTTTAAAGGCTTATATTGGAACTTTAGTTAACTTAACTTTGTTTTTAAAGGCTTATGTTAGAGATTAGGGGCTTATATTAGAAAAACCATTTTGCTATTGCATGTTGACTTTGAAAGGACAATAGGCTTTTAAAAAGACAATCAACTTATAATAGATATCACTTCATTGTTAGGCTTAATTTTCTTTTATTACTGTTACTGCCTTTTTTTTAGAACAATTTATGTTTCTTCTTTTCTGGAAATTGCTATCATCGTGTGTTCCTTCGTTCTCTATTAGTATGTGAAGCTTTATTCCACTTTTTCTTCTTATAATTGAATCCAATTATCTTTTGTTTATGCAAGACTGTGGACAAAACCTTCTACTATAGAAACATTGATGATTGGAAAATAGACATCAAGTTGGCTTGTCGCGACTCTTACTATGATGCAAACCTCTACCATTACCCATATGATGCAGACAGTATCACTAGTTTCTCTAATCTGCTCGAGGGTAAAAAAAGTAAAGAAGACAGATGGTCTGAGTTTCAAGGGGCTGCATCCCAAAGAGCTTACAGTGAGGGTGGTGAGGATGTAGGAATTTCCCACTTCCCCTTTCTATGAAAGGAAGAACGAGCTTGATTTATTTTATTTAATAAAATTGGTTTTCATTGTTAGACCCATTCATTAATCCTCAAAAAGGTTCTCTTACTTTGGTAAGAGTTTTATTAAAAATTGGAGTCGCCACTCTTATTAAGGAAAAATTCTCGAATTAGTTGATTCTAATGAATTGACTAATTCAGTTTTGTTAACCAGAGACGGGGTCGAGAGTTAGGTACGAAATGAAAAGCTGTTAGGCATCCATTTCACCTGGTTAAACTCGCCTCCCAGTTTTCCATTAATTAACAACTAATCAATAATGCGATTAACTAAAATTGAGATGCAAAACATTTTAATACTTTTTTTTTTTTTGGAAAACTACGTCATTCACATAAATTATTGCAAGCGTACTAAACATAGAACTAAAGCATACACAAAGAAAAGGGGGAAAGGAGAAAAGAGTACAACCACTCCTAATTGATACATTCTACCCTTAAACCCTCTAAGTTTCTCAAACCCACTAATTACTACATTAAGCAATAATAGGACTCCCATTATGGGCCCTTTACATTTTGCAAACAGAATAAAACGTAAACCCATCTCATTCACACTCAAGCATAAAAGAAACACATATTCATAGGAGTATAAATCAAGCAAAACATTCAGATTCAATTAATCATTCAATAGATATGAGCATGATGAATGTAAGCATTATAAAGGTTATAAATGAAGGGTTAGAGTAATAATAATAATAACATCAAAGTAAATGATGAGAAATTAAAAGATAGAAATAGAAAGTGCATGTAAATTAAAGGGCAATAATTTAAAAATAGAAACTTAAAGATTGGACAAGATTTAAGCTCATGACCTTAATGTTCATCCCTAAAGATGAACAAATCCGCCAATCATTGCTCTCAATCTTGTTTTGATTAGCTTATTTGATCCATATATGACCTGAAATGCACGAACTGTTTAAGGTCAGAGCATGGCCATTGGATCTCTGAATCGGAACATTTATTAAGTTTTTACACATTTAAAGCCCCTGAAACGAAGTATCGTTCACCACAGGTGATTATGGCGTGTGCCACGTGCTTATGGCGAATGCCACACGAGAGACGCAAGGCCTTTCCTAGATCAGGAAGGCTTTTGTCTTTATTAAGAAAAAATAGGGGATTTTTGGCTCTTATGGCATGAGTAATAGAGAAGTGGTGCACACCACACATAATGGTGCACATCACTATAGTTGGATGCAGAAACCCATGTTTAGTTAATCTTAGGTTTTTCTCATAACCAAACCCAAAGTTGGCATTTTTAATGCTGAAAAGGAAAGAAAAATAAGGAGAAAGTGACTAAAGGTTCTCAGAAATTGCCTTTGGTGATTTTCTTTAGGATTTGGTTGAAAAATGGATGAAGGGAAACCCAAAGCTAGGTTCTTGATCCAATAGTCCTTGAATGAAGATTATGGATGTGTTTCTAGGATTTTTAGTTCTTACTTAAGGGTTTTTTTACGATTGAGAAACAATATATCACAACTTATATCAAAGATAAACAAAAGTTTTCTTTGATGCTTGAGTTGAGTTTTCAAAATGCAAGAGTTTCCCCTAAGTGTTTAAAAAAAATCCTCCCTTTCGGTACTCCTCCAATGACTATTTATAGGTAATGAGGGTGGATGGCCTTATTTTAGGGTTGATGTGGCAAAAATGCCACTGTCGTGCCTCACAACGGGATCATGCCCATTTTACCAAATTAGATCGGGTAGCATGAAAAACAAGACGGTGCACCAGGAAGTGCACCAAGCAAGCCCAGTGCGCTTCTCGGGCCCGATTTTGTTGTGAAATGCCCTATAACCTGAAAAATAAAAAATGGTTAAACACAAAGATAATCTTAGCCATGGACCATTGATGCAAAAGCTAGAGTGATCAGGAACTCTGATCCAGTTTTATAGGAAAAACGGTATATCATCATTGAACCTTTTAGGGATAAAATTTAAGCATCTATAGTTTTTGCCCCCACTTTGATTATATTTTGCTTTTCAAGAAAATTTTTTTCAAAGTGTAAAGTAGACACATAAGTAAGAAATACTTACTTGGTTTATCTTCCTTGAATGACTTGGGGGGAAGGGGTACGTCATCTTGGTGGTTTTGCTGGGGATTTGACAATGTTCCATCTCAAGAGGTGCACCATTTTGGACGGCTTAACTGGCAATACATTGTTTGGTCCAGTACCATTATGACATTTGATAGGCAAATGAGTTACGCCACAGTGATTGTTGGCGACTTCTGCAGCTATCTTGCGCCAGTTGGCAACTTTTGGTAGGAAGCAAAATGAGATGCACCACTTCGAATGGCTTTTGGGGTGCATCATTTTTTACAACTTCAACGGATGAGGGGGTGCGATGCTTCTGCCGAATTGATTGGTGAAAGATGGATGAATTATGTCATGGTGATTGTTGGTGACTTCAGTGGCTTCCCTTGGTTGCTCCTTTTAGAGGGACGTCACTTTGGACGACTTAAACTGGGCTACTCCACTTCGGGCGGGGTGTTACTTTGGACAACTTAAATTGGTCTCCTCCACTTCGAGAGGGGTATCACTTCGAATGACTTAAACTGGAAAGGTCCTTTTGGAGGTTTTCATTTTGGATGGTGGATGGTGGAATGAGATGTGCCATATAGGCGGCTTCTAGGGTGCGCCATTTCTGACGGCTTCAACGGATAAGGGAGTGCAATGCTTCTACTAACCTGATTGGTAAAAGATGGACGAATTGTGCCATGGTGATTTTAGAAGACTTCAACGGCTTCCCTAGGCAGTTCCCTTTGGAGGAGCATCACTTTGGACGCTTAAACTGGAATGCTCATTTCGGGAAGGTTCTTATAAAATACTTCTAGCAATACAGGGAAAAATAGGCACTTCGGTCGATTATGGTTTGTAGTTTTTGTGATAAGGCTCGAAAAAGCATGCACGTATGACACGTGATTTTGATATGAAAATGAGTGAATTCGCATGCATTCATGTGTACTCATATGTTCTATCGATGAGGTTTGTCAAACTGGTGTAGGAATTGCCACTGCTCGGAGAGGATTGGCTGCCACTGACCATCTAGGGCTTTTATGCTTAGTGCTTATGCAATGTTTGTGTAGAGGCAGGTATCGGTACATGTCGCCCCTCCTACTGAGTTTGACCTTTTCGCTAAGGCAGAAGAGTTGGATAGAGACTAGGGCACTACCCCAGTACAAGTGAGTCTTAATCCTTATATAATTTTGATCTTGGCTTTGCCTTAGTGTCTTCTCCTTTTATTCTTAAACTATGCCTTACTTTTGTAGCAGTAGCGACAGACTGACAAGTGCGTGAGAGGTCCTGAACCTAGAGCTCCAGATCAACCATTGTCGTCGATACGCTAGAGCATGGGCCAGGCACTTCTTTCTCTTTCATCCTAGACCATATAGGTCAGACTGTCCAGGGCATGCTTGATTCGCATCTAATGAGTCCATATCAGATGACACCACCTGGTTGCACTCATGTGAATAGCTTCTGCCCTTTATTCGAATAGTTGCCTTCCTTATTCTGATTTCTCATTATTTGTCCCTGCCTCTGCCTTATTTTGCAGGTGTCGATTGACGACTATAATGAGGTGTGCCAACTGTTTAAGGTAGTGCACTTGAAGCTGGCAGGCGAGGCTCTCAAACGAGCACGTATCTGTAAGTACAAAAGCAACAACACAAAAACAAACATGCAAGGTATATGCCATGTATGCATGAAATGCTTTAACTAATATTGATGAATGTATGCAGAGAGTTAGCATGGGGCCTTCTGCTAGTTGTAGTCATGGGATGCAACGCGGCAAGCATACTAGTAAAAGTATTGGACACAGATAAGTAGTGATCGAAGAGGTTGAGGAGACTAGTACAGAAGATTCGGAGGAGACGATGTCCAACTAGTCTTGATTTAGCCACCCCAGTTTATCTTTTTCTTTTTTCTTTACCTACTTTTATAGTATGGACTTGGTTTGGGGAACATCTTGTAAAGAATGATTTATTTCATATATAAGATGGTTAAAAGCCACTTTTTTACGTGTTTCTAAGTGATAGGAAAGTATTTATGCTTCATAGCTGGTAATTATATTTCTTGTTGAATTTGAGGAGTAAAATAATAAAGCAACATTTTTGCTATTTTTTGGTAAGTGGTGGCATACGCCACACGCAGTGGCGTGTTGCACTAATGCTACAGTGGCAACCATCTATCTGTCTTTTTATTCTCTCTTGCTACAAAATCCCATAAAACTTTTCCACATTACAAAGGCTCTCTTCTCTTTTCTAGACGAAGCTCTCACTCAAAAACTTCCTCAAACCTCTCATTTCTTCCACATTTCACATGGATTGGACCTTGGCGCCTGCCTTCAAAGCATTATTATGCAATCTTAGTCATTAGAATTAAGATTTACTATCACTGTTTGAACTCAATGGGCTGAGTTATTATCGAAACCTTTGAGTTCAATCCAGATTGTTGCAATGGTTGATAAACAATTTTAACCCTTTTGATAACTTTTTCGTAATAACGACTTTGAGATCTGCCCATTGCTTGAAGAATTCAACATTTTTTTTTAGAGAATGCCCGTGGTTAAAGAAATTCCTACAGTACTTCAGTTGGGCATAGACCCTACTTTGTTGATCCTATCTGTCTTAGGTTTCTCGACCTATGAGATGCCATCATATGATTTTGGAGCTCATGCCGTGCCCCTGCAATCGCTTATTGACCATGTCTTATGCATGGACTGCACTAGATGGTACTAACCTTCTCTTATCTTCATTTGTCTTCTTAGTTAGTACTTGCTACTTAGTGGCATCGACCGCTATGGGAGCCTTATGCTAGTGCCTATAGTCAAGCAAATGGCTAGGCGTCGAATGCCATTTCCACTTATTCTGGCAGAAACATTCAATTGGCTGGGAGAGCATGCTCGGGACTCTAGCTCGGTGCTCGGTTTGTTGGGGAGTTTGCTTCTACTGTAGGTAAATGCATTTTCATTTTATTTTCTTTTTTATGCTATAACTTTTGCCTAAGCCGCGTTTGCAGGTTTTCAACTTAACGAGATTTCTTTTTTCTTTATTTTTCTTTCTTTTCTTTTGATTTATTCTTTTCAATGCTCTAACTTTTGTTTAAGCTGCCCTAGTGAATTTTTGACTTAACGAGCTTCTTTTTCTCTTTTTTCCCTTTTTTTAAATGCATTTGCAATTTCGGGCTCTTGAGAAGTTATAGGTGATGTCTCCACCATAAGACCATATGATGTTTGATTATCGATCACGAGTCTACGTCCGACATCAGCGACGTCTGAATGATGAGACAGGGAAAGACTAGACTACTTTTTAGGACCTCACCTTTGAGGGAGTCATATAGACTTACCCATAGTGGTATAGAGCGAATCACATTTTCCTCTTACATGCTCTGTGTGCCCCGGTGTGGATCGTCGATTTCACTTGCTTATTATCCTAATCGCATGGCTAGGCAATATGATTGGCATCAAGCTATTCTTAATTACACGCAGCTCAAGGGTGGCCTTATTATAAAGCGATTTCTGACTCACTTTATTTCCTATTGGCCTAGTCGCACGAATGTACCCATTTCTGATGTGGTTGATACTTCTGCTTTAGACTTGTACCACTTTTTGTTGCATGCTACTCTAGAGTCAGTGCTGATTTAGAGTCGGCTAATTTGTTGACAACTAGATTTCTATTAGGACCGGCATATAGATGCTCTATCTTGATTTCTAATGATATGTACTAGACAATTATTAACTGTGCAATTTATGAAATGTATGCACTTATTATGAATGAAATGTCTTTTGCTTTGAAATATTTAATATAGTTCCTATTATTCTATTGCATGAAGGTAAATTCATGACATTTTCATATTAACATAAATATAACATAACACGCTTTAAAGCTAATAATAATTCAAAAGGTGAATTTATTAATTGGGCTTCGCCACAAAGGTTTCAAGCTGTACATAAAATTTCTTCAACCTATCCAAGTTGATTGGTTCGGTAAACTCATTGCCTTCCATGTCTGATAGCTTTATTGCACCTTTGGAAAACATCTTCTTGATTAGGAATGGGCCCTCGAAGTTAGGCTTGAACTTCCCCATTGGGTCATGAGTGTTTAGCCACATTTGTGTTAGAACCAAATCCCCTACTCTCAGTAACTTCGAGTGGACTCTCTTGTTGAAGTGCTTAGCTATCCTCCTTTTATATATTTGGTCCATGAAACAGGCATCGAGCCTTCCATCTAGGGGTGCTAACTCTTGGTAATGATTTTCTACCCATTGATATTCTGGAATGTTGGATTCCATCATTATGCGCAAGGACTGCACTTTTACCTTAGTTGATAGTACAACTTTCATTCCATAAACTAGAGAGTAGAGGGTTACCCATTCGCAGATTTGGTTATGGTTTGATATACCCACAAAGCATATTTTAGCTTGCTTGCCCAAACTCAGTGATTTTCTGTCATTTTCCTCAATATCTTCTTGATGTTCTTGTTCATAGGTTCCACTGCCCTATTAGCTTGTGGTCTGTAAGGTAAAGACTTATGGTGTTCAATTCCTTACTCTCTGGCAATGTTTTCACCTCCACTTGGAACGAAACTCCATTATCTATCATGACATGATGGGGGATCCCATATCTACATATCAAATTCTTCTCGATAAGTTTGGCCATTTGCTTGGCGCATATGTTCTTAAACGATTCTGCTTTAACCCATCTTGAAAAATAGTCCACTGTAACCACTATAAACTCATGCCCATTAGAAGCAAGTGGCAAAATCTTGCCAATGATATCTATTCCCCAAGCTATAAATGGCTATGGCAAGATAAAATGATATAATTCTGAGGGTCAAATGTAACTCAGTCTCCATGTATTTGACACTTGAAGCACCTTTTTACAAAAGAAATGCAATCCTTTTCCATTGTTAACCAAAATAAACCCTATCTGTTGATTTTTTTAGCAAGCGCTTTTCCATTCATGTGGGTGCCACAAACCCATACATGGATTTGTTCCATAATCCCTTCAACTTCTTTCCTTGAGACACACCTTAGCAATACCCTGTCTGACATTCTTTTGTATAACTGACTATCCAGAATTGTGAATTATAACACCAAACATTGTATAAATCTTTTTATATCTCTAGTTATTGATTTTGGGTATACTCTTTTAGTCATCCATTGTAGGAAATCATGAAACCATGGCTACTCATCTCCCTGAATATCCATAATCCTCTTGCGCACGGGATGCTACCCGAAGACATCATAAATGATTCCTTAGGCATAACTGAGATCTCTTCCCAAGCTAAAACTAAATTAGCCGGGGCATCTGGCACTTGGTTGCTTATTCTACTCGTGTGTGTAAAAGTCACCCTTTAAAGTTTTGAACAATAATATGTTGATAGTCAATGTAAGGCCTCAATATGTCCTCCTTAACTTCTCAATTGCCATTAGCGTGCTCAATGACCAGTTTGGAATTGCCAACAACTTTAACTGTAATAAGAGCTTCTAACCCAGATAAGCGGGCTTCATATTCTGCCATATTGTTGTTACTACCCTTTCAATATCGGGATGACTTTTCCTTATGGAGATTCTAGCAAAAGGCCTACCCCAACACCTTTATTATGAGTTGAACCATCAAAGTAGAGCTTCCATCCTTTCTTCTCTATTACATTCAAGTGTTCATTGGGGGAGTCAATTTCCCATTCTTCATTGTCTTCCATTTGATGCGCTACTAAGAAGTCTTCAACTGCTCATCCTTTGCCAATTTTCTTAGTGGCATATTCAATATCAAATTCTGATAGAAGGATTAGACATCTTGCTAGCTTCCCCACTAATGCTGGTGTTCCATATAAGTATCTAATCGGATCCTTTCTTGATACTTCAATTACCTTATAAGAATGAAAGTAGTTTCAAAGCTTTCTAGTAGCCCATACCATTGCTAAACAAGTCCTTTCAGTCAGGTTATATTTTTGTTTATTTGGAAGAAGCTTTTTGTTCAAGTAATACACTACCCTCTCAACACCCTTCATCAACTTATGCTAACATAGCTCTAATTCCATCATCTTCCACTGCCAAATACAGAATTAAGGGTTTCCCTAGCTTTGGTGGGTGCAAAACCAAGGGACTTGACAAATATTCCTTGATTTTGTCAAAAGTTATCTAGCAGTGATCATTCCACTTTTACTTGTTGATATTTCTTTAAAAGCTTTAAAAGCTTTAAAATTGGATCATATAATATTGACAACTTCGATATGAACCTGCTGATATACTGAATCTTTCCCAAAAAGCTCCTCACTTGCTTTTTTGTCTCAGGCATCTCCATTTCTTGCATCGCCTTGATCTTATCTAGATTGATCTCAATTCCCTTTAGTCGCATAATGAACCCTAGCACTTTTTTAGAAGTCAACCCGAACACATAATATTTTGGGTTTAACCGCTGCTTGTATTTAATAACTCTATCCATGAACCTCTCCACGGCTATTGGATGCTCATCTAGTGTCTTCGTCATGACAATCATATCATTGATATACACCTCTAACTCCTTATGGATCATGTCATAGAATAACATAGTTGCCATCCTTTGATAAGTAGCCTTAGCGTTCTTTAAACCAAATGACATAACCCAATAACAGAACGTTCCAAACTCTGTCACAAATACTGTCTTGCCCTTATCTAGCAATGCCATGAGGATTTGGTTATACCCTGCAAATCCATCCATAATAGAGTATCATCCCATCATTGCTGCACTATTAATTAGGATATCGATATGAGGGAGAGGAAAATCATCCTTCGGTGATACTTCATTTAGATGTTTGTAATCCACACATATCCTGACCCTTCCATCTTTCTTTAGAACTAGGACTATATTTGCCAACCATTTGGGATAGTGAACCACTTCTAGAAAACTTGTGTCTATCTGCTTGGTCACTTCCTTTTTTATCTTCTCAACCCATTTTGGTCTCAACTTTCTTCTTTCTGTCTTACTGGCTTGGCTCCAGGATACCGAGGAATTGTGTGCTCAACTATGGACTTTTCTATCCCTAACATATCCTTATAATTCCATGCGAAGGCTTCCTTTTTATCCAAGTTGTGCTTAACTCTAAAGTTAGGTTTGGCCTATTTAATAGAATTGGTGGATTATCTTTTGTGCCAATGTTAAATTCACGCATGCATGATGAGTTAATGTTAAATATGCACAAGTGCTTATCTACTCGATGAATGAAAACATCAGGAAAAACATCAAACAAGTAAGCAAAACTAAAGTTCATTTCATTAAATGATAAAGAAATTTCATTATAATCAAACTCGTCTCTAACATAAATTAACACGTTAGAAGGGGACTTCGACTTCTTCAAAGCTCTATTCTATGTAGGCCTGGATCACCTTTAGCACTTAATCCACTTGGTCCTCTTCTCCTTCAGTGCTTGCCTTCCTTTTATTCTTCTCTTCCTTCTTCTCCTTATGGGATGCTTGCCCCTCTTCTTATTCCTCTTTCTTTACTTTCTCCTCGACCGCTTGTGGCCCCTTAACCCCCCTCTTTCTTGCGTATCTTCTCTTCTTCTTTCTATTCCTTCTCTTCCTCAAGCTTTGGTCTCTCAAGCTCAATCGCCAAGATGTCAATAACATCAGCAAAGATCTCTAGACCAAGGTATCTCTTTCTCTTATGCTCAAAAGGCTTTATTGATAGACAAGGAGAGGAGTGCTCACTCGAACGGACGAAACGTCCATCCATGTCCAACTTGCCGTATGTTTTCTTTCATGCACTTCCCAATTGGTACCCCAAGCCTAGTCAGTCCTTTTGAGCATGGATCTCAAGTAGCTCCGCGATGCCTTGTTGGTTCTTTTGAAGTCCTTTTCCTTCCTCATAATTCATCGTATTCATGATGTTAAAGACAGTGGGCCCCACATCGGTACTTAATACAGCAACATGAAAACCAGTCCATTGGAGTATAACCTGTTTATCCATATTCAATGTAATAATGATTCTCTCACTCGCAGCAGGTATGGTCATAATTTCTCCATTGAACGAAAATTTTATGTTTTTATGCAATGTTGAAGGCACTCCTCCCAAGGAATGGTACCATGGGCACCTAAGCAGCAAGGCAAAAGTCGCGAGAATATTAATGACGATAAATTTAGCCTCCTTCTCAATCGACCCCACTTTGATCACAGTTTTGAAGATGCCCTCTACTTGTCTCTTAAAGTCATCGTATGCTCTAATCATAACATCTGAAGGTTCCAAATTGGACAATTCTAGCTTGAACTTAGAAAGTAGCTTTAATGGACACACATTCAGGGTAGACCCATCATTTATCATCACGTTTTCAGTCACTATCCATCTAACCTCAGCTTTAATAAACAAAGCCTTGGTGTGAACCATTCCCTTGGGAGGAAGTTCATCATTTGAAAAGGTGATAGTGAGGGGATCATGTCACATTATCCTCAAAAAATTAGTTAGAGAGATGGATGATGAAATAGGAATCTCCACCATAGTCTTCAGTAAAGCTTCTCAATGTTGCTTAGATGATACAAACAGATCCCACATGCTTATGTTTGTATGGGTTATTTTCAATTGCCTCATAAATGCATCATCCTCTAGCTCTTCCTTTGGTGCATCCAAAGTGCTCGCTTTCTCATTTGCTCCCATTGGCTTGATTACGTCTGCTGATAAATTCGACCACTTTGGATCACATGGTTTATAGTTTTTGCTTCTTTCTCATCCTTGCTACTCCATACATCTAGAATAATGGGATCTACTTCCACCTTATCATCTAACAATCGACACTTGATCATTCTACTCTATCCACTCTTCATCACTATCCCGCACATTAAGCACCATCATAAAAATTTGCTCCAAAAGCATTTCCTTCTCTCTCTCCTCCTTCTCCTCTTCAAACTCGGCCAGCACCTCATCCGGAGTCTTCCTAGACTCAACCATATATAAATTCTTAAGAGGCAGCATAATCCTAAATTTTCAAAGTGGATTGGTCCTCGTGCTTGGCCTTGATTTTTCTAGATCTATCACTTTTCCATTATTAATTAAATCTTGGATTTCATTCCTCAGTCATATGCAATTATCCGTTACATGGCCCTTACCGAAGGAGATCTCAGTGCAAATGGTTTCAACAAACCCACTGCTTTTACTTTCTCAAACACTCGGGAGAGTGGAGTGCCGAAGTTAGAGAATCTCATTGGAGGCATATTGGTGGCTCTTAAATCTAGAGTGACTATGGTTGTGTTCTTGTTGGTACTCGGGGTCTCGACTGACTGACTCGATCCTTGAAACTCGAACTTGTTAAAACTTTCAGCACAGTTCCCATGCTTCTTATCTTCTTGGATCTTATCCTTGATGGTGATCCCTACCTCATAAACTTGAGAAAACTTAATCAAAGGCATGTAGTATAGCTTCTCACGAAAAACTAACAGAGTCCCTTTAATGAATATTTCGATCTACTCTTTGGTATCTGGACATTTCCTCATTTGCTTGATCTTAGCTCTCCATCTAGCCATATAATTAGTGAAGGTCTTGTCATTTTTCTACATAGTTACTTCTAAATCTCTCAAATTGACGCTCATTTAGAGATTGTAGGCATATTCCTTTAGGAAAATTATTGTCAACTCATTCTAATCTCTTCTTATCCTCTTCTCGATATTGTAATACCAAGTTTGGGCAGACCCCATTAAGGACATAAGGAACATCTTCAAGATTTCTCTTGATAGTAAACTTGCCAGTTCCATAATGGACTTATACTGCATGAGGTGCACCTTTGGGTCACCATTGCCATCGTACTTTGCCACCTTTTTCATCTTGTAAGTCACTGGAGTAGCTTGTTTCAACTCTAACTCTTCATCGTTGTCATCGTCCATATCCATAAATTGGTCCATCCCCTTGGATTTTTGAAAACATTTAGTTTCTCAAGCTTCTTGTCCAACTTTTCAAAATTTTCTGAGACGACTGGCTCAAATTCGACCTTTTTGGCAAATATCTTCTTGAAAAATCCTCATCTTGCCAAGTGTCGTCAACATGTTCTCTTTTCTCAAACTCATCTTTAGCTTTTTCATCATCTTTGATCCCCACTTTCTCTTTTCCTTATCAGATCTCATAAGCTTCTCGAGGCTAGATGCTAATACCTTCTAAATCATTTTCTCTATCTCAGACAAAGTAAAATTGGTCTCTCCCATACTATCAGCCGAAGTAGAAGTGGAAGCTGAAAAATCTGTTCGGATCGAAGGGTCTTCAATCTCAAAGCAGGAGCCCGACGGATTAGAGGGTACTGAACTTGGTGAATCAGAAGTCGTCGAAGGTTCTTCAACTCTAATCAATCGGTTATCCTCCCTCAACCAACTGATAGCTTTCGATGCTTTCTCTTTATACGGTGCTATCTTGACTACACAAAATGAATATTAGAAAACATGACATGATGCATGTATGCATGTATGCATGCTTATGAAATGTCATAAATAATGCAATCATAAAATCATAACATCATGAAATGCAACTAATGCTATATTCCATCATGGTTTTATAACGATCTCTTAAATCCAAAGTCAAAGAAAGGCTCTTAAGAATTGCTGGGAACAAAATGTGCCCTATTTCGTAGCCAAATACTTATAATAACCTTTTTTTTTCCTTTTTTTTTTATCCCTTACTTTTTGCCTTAGGCGTGATGTCACTTGAGTAAGGTCTTTTATTTATCTACATTTGAGATTTTTTTGGTATTAATAAGATTATTTGGCTCGAAAATAGATTCTTTTCATTACTCCTCCAAAAGGCTCTTAAGCTCTTTTGGCTTGTTTTGCTTCCAACACCTCTCTTAAGTCCTTCGCTCTTTAATGCTTTGATCATCGGGATTAAGCCATGATAAAATATACCTATATGGCTACAAGAAAATAAGTTAAATGATGCATGAATGGTACACAACACAATCATAGTAGTTATATGCAAATGAATGATGCATGAAGTAAGGTCTTTTCTAACCCTATGACATATAGGTTGGGCCCATAAACCATCATGGGGTTTTGGATCGTAGTCTCTTGCATTTGTTGAATGAATGCTTCAAACAAATATTATTAAAGAGAACCTAGAGGAAGGAACTAGGGTCAATTACATGAGCTTAGGTCGGGCTTATTAAGTCTTGGGTTTCATAAGTAAGAATTGGTTGTTTCCTCTCATTTGCTTTGGGTCTAAGCATAATGGTAATAGCAGATTATGTCAATTCTTTTGATATATCAAAAAATACTTGACTTATGGTAGTATATATTAGTGGCGAATCCAAATAATTAAGTAGAGTACAAGGATTGCAACCCCCAATACCACCTTAGGGTTTAGGGTAGAAACGAGATTAAGAAAAGATATTGCATAAATGACATTTATAAATATAGAAAAGTAAACTCAATTTAAAGTTAATGACTTTATGAACCATTTGTGAATAGTTCAACAACTTATGGGGTCAGCTCATTTATTTGAACCCAAAACTAAAAACCAGAGATTTTAGGTTTGATCCCCAACAGAGTCACCAGGCTGAGGATGTTGGAATTTCCCACTTCCCCTTTCTATAAAGGGAAGAAATGGATTTGAATGGGCTTGATTTATTTTATTTAATGAAATTGGTTTTCATTATTAAACCCATTCATTAATCTTCAAAATGGTTCTCTTACTTTGGTAAGAGTTTTATTAAAAATTAAAGTCACCACCCTATTAGGAAAATTCTTGTATTAGTCAATTCATTGGAATCGACTAATCTGATTTTGTTAGCCAGAGACGGGGTCAGGAGTTGGGTACAAAATGGAGAGGTATTAGGCAAACATTTCACGCAGTTGAACCAGCCTTCTAGTTGTGCATCAATTCACAATTAATTAATAATGCGATTAACTAAAATTGAGATTTAAAATATTTTAATCATCTTTCTTTTTTTTTCGAAAACTACATCATTCGCATAAATTATTGTAAGCATACTAAACATAAAGCATAAAGCATAAAGCATACACAAAGAAAAGGGGGAAGAAGAAAAGAGTACAACTATCTCCTAATTAATACATACTATCCTTTAACCCTCTAAATTTTTCAAACCCACTAATTAATATCAAAGTAAATGAGGAGAAATTAAAAGACAAAAATGGTAAAATGCTTGTAAATTAAAGGGCAATAATTTAAAGACAGAAACATAAAGATTGGATAAGATTTAAGCTTATGACCTTGATGTTCATCCCTAAAGATGAACAAATCCACCAATCATTGCTCTCAATCTTATTTATATTAGCTTATTTGATCCATATATGACCTAAAATGCATGACGAACCATTTAAGGTTGGAGCTTGGCCACTTTGGAGCCTCTGAAATGAAGAGTAGTGTGCCATAGGTGACTATGGCATGCGCTCAATACTTATGATGCACACCACATGTAGTGGCACAAGGCCTTTTCCAAATCATTAAGGATTTTGTGTTTATTTGATGAAAATAGGGGATTCTAGGTGCTTGTGGCGCGAGCCACAGAGAAGCAATGCACACCACTATGGTTGGCCTCACGCCACAGAGATATGGAAGTCCCTGTTTGATTGATCCTAGATTTTTCTCACAACCATACTCAAATTTGGTGTTTCTAATGCAGAAAAAGAAAAAAGAAGAAGAAAAGGACTAAAGGTTCTCAGAAATTACCTTCAGGGATTTTCTTTAGGATTTGCTTGAAAAATGGATGAAGGGAAACCCAAAGCTAGGTTTTTGATCCAATAGTCCATGAATGAAGATTAAGAATGTGTTTTTGGGATTTCTAATTCCTACTTAAGGGTTTTTTATGATTGAAAAACAATAGATAATAACTTATATCAAAGATAAACACAAGTTTTCTTGGATGCTTGAATTGAGTTTTTAAAGTGCAAGAATTTCCCTAAAATGTCTAAAAAAAATCATCCATTCTAGCACACTCCCAATGCCTATTTATAGGTAAATGAGGGTGGATGACCCCATTTTGAGCTGACGTGGCAAAAATGCCATTGTCATGCCCTACAACGCGATTGAGGCCATTTTTACCAAATTTGATTAGGCGGCACGCAAAATGAGGTGATGCAACAGGAAGTACCTCGGGCGAGTTCAGTGCGCTTTTTGGGCCCGGTTTCATCGCGAAATGCTCGGTAACTAGAAAAAGAAAAATGGCTAGACATGAAGATAATTTTAGCATAGACCATTGGTTTAAAAACCAAAGCGATCAGGAACCCTAACCCAATTTTATATGAAAAACGATGTATTATTACTTAACTTTTTAGGAGCAAAATTTAAGCATCTACTGGTGGCAAATGGCAGAATACCCTACTAATGAAAGGATATTATTTTTATAGTAGTTAAGGTGAGAGTGGGGTGTTGCATCCCCACGAGCTTTGAACAGTATTATTATTATAGTACTTATTATGTGTAAATTTGGTAAACAATATTATGATAGTAGTATTTGCTAGTGTCAAGATCACAACCAAATTTTTTTCTTTTTGTTCACTTTTGCAATTGTATCTTCCCTAGCTATATATCTCTTAAAGATGTAGATTGCATAAATTTTTGTTAGTTTCATGTAATATGGAACTAAAGGTTTAGGCATGATCTTGACTTCTGAAGTAATACGTATTTTGCTTGAACAATTGCATAACTATGTATTATCTTTGAATCATGATAAATGATTATGAATCATTATGCTAGTATCTTTATTTTAAATTATTTCTCCTAAAAATTATTTGCCTGTGAGCACTTCTATACATGAAAGAGGATGCCAGTGTCTCTAAGGTGACTCTGTAATGTCCACTAGAGTCGACGGATATCTTTAGGTGGCTTGAAGTTGAGAGGGTGAGTTGCAGTATCATCTTCTTTCCATTGTCTTATCAGCTTCGCATGTATATAATTTAGCAATCAATTAGATACAATTTTATACAATGAGAATTTTTGTAGACAATCTATAAATTACACACTAAAGTATATACTGTTCATATGCTCGACAAAAAAGATGATTAACTGATTTTCGATTATCAGGATAAATTATAATGATAAAGATTAATATTAATATAGATTACAGCTGATATGGTCTTTTACAATGATTTGATGTCAAGCTCAAGTTTCACAACTTTCAACTGAACAATAATTAAAATAAAATTTAAATAAAAAAAATAAAAAACACGACCATGTCTCAGCCCAACTTATTTACATTCCTGAAATTTTATAAACGAACTCTTGAGAATTTATCAAAGTCATTTTATATTAAATTAAGTTCTTAGGAGCAAATTTCAATACCTTAGACCTGGAAATTGTTCCATTTGAAAACACAATACTAGAATAAAGACATTAGCCTAGAAAATACCAAAAACTTTGGACATCCATCTGCAAACAAAATCCTGAACTCAATCTATTAAAATTGACCTAACTTCTTCTCAAGTCACTATTACTATAGCAATCACTTCATTAAACTTGATACACAAAATTTTTCTGATCTACCCAATGTCTACTCAAACATACCAGTGGCCACTGTATCCAACCTTCGATCAATCTAAACATTTTAAGCGGATCATTGTACACTTGAACTTAATATCGTTGCTTGCATGGTCTACCAATAATGCAAAGTAACTGGCACTATCATTTAACCCTCCAAAGCAAAAAATCAAAATACTGGTTCAATATTGCAAATAACTCCAGTTTGACAAACTTACCCATCTCTTTAAAGTTGTTTTCTTTTTTCTTTGTGACTGAGGCAATGGGAGAATAAAAGGCAGCTCAGCCCAAAGAAGCAAGCAACTAACTAGCTCGAAAATCCAGGAAAAGGCGCAGTTTCTGTAGGAGCAGCTCATTTGTACCAAAAAGAGGCTTGCCACAAATAAGCCAATCCTTTTCAAGAAGGCCTGCTTTGTCACTAGCAAGCATTTCATTGTGAAAAGCAGATACAATACTGTAAATTGAAGTCCTCAGCACATCCGCCATGGCGTATGCTTTTGGATGTATTGGGCCACTTTTCTTTTTAGTCACCAGGTATGACCTTCCTGTGTTTATAGTTGCCCATTTAATACTTGCTGGCCCCATCAACTGAGAGGTCTGCACATTTGTCTTCTTCCCCATGAGTGATTCGACAGCAAGCAGGCAAGATATAAGTGTTGAGATAACTGCAGCATTGCTACCAGACAGTTGAGCAACCCCATACCTATCCTCCTCATGTGAACGGGCAGTTAAGGCAGCAACGGCTCTTGCACACCATGCACATTGCTGCAAAAATCGACAACCTTGTCAAATTGGCAAATAAATTTATTTTGTTCAAAGTAGAAATCCATGCAAGTTCAATTTTATAATTAGTCATTTCAGGTGCTTTTCGTACAAGAAACAAGAATCACCAAACAAATTAATAATAAAAAAGTATTAACGACATATTGAATAAATAATAAATGAAACAAAATAAATTAGCATAAACTATAGGAGTATGAAATAAGAGCTTCCATTTAAAACAATCTTTCAATTTACAGTAAGAAATCCAACATTCATTTATAACAGTCTTTATTGGCATATTTATAAATTGAATTTTATTATTCTTGACCCTTAGGACTGGAAAAGTTGTCCAGTGGAGAGCATGGGCATGAAAAGGAGGATTGGACAAGTCAAGAATCCACTTTTGTCCTACCCAATTGGTGCACCAAACATAAGACAAAGGAGAGTTGTCTTGCCCAATCTAGTCCAGTGAAATCAACCATACCGTTGCAGTGCAAGAAACTAATTTTATCATAGAGCAACACCAAGCTGTTACCTACTACAATGATACTTACAGCAGGCTTAGTACTTCTGGAGTAAGAGAAGATGAGAGAAAGAATAAGAGGAATGACAGTTTTATCCACGCTTTATTATCATATGATTAAAATCTTCTCTCAGCAGATACTGGCACCAATAGGAAGTAGATACTAGATAGCACAAGCAAGAGGGTTTGATTTAGCCCTTCTACAACCCAGATAAACAAATCATGTCCTAACCAAACAAAGGGAAAGAGCATCATGGTAGAATAAGATTTCAAGAAGTCACTCGAGGACAAAAAAAAGAAACACAGGCAAAACAGAAATGCTGGATTTCATTATCCAAAGATAACATTGAATTTTGTCAACCGATCGCCACAGCTCCCAATGAACATCCCACGTGACTAAATAATAGCTGAGATTCATTCTCCCGGATATAACATAAAATAACACAGACCAGCCAAACACTGTGTGTGTGTGTGTGTATATATATATATATATTAAAAAGGAAATTCACAGCTTATAATGCGACATGTATTTAATGAGATGCTACTCTTGAACTTGAGATCTATCATTTCACATTTTAAATTCTTAATAAGCATGAAGCTAGGAGTATTTCCTTTTGGAAAAAGGGAAAAAAAGAAAAAAAAGAAAATGAAAAACCATTATACTCCCATAGTCTTCTAGTCATTTGTAATTTTTCTACATCTGTTGTGAATTCTCACTAAGCTTAACAAAAGTAAATAAAGAAAAAGTAAATTGGCCAAGACAAGAGAGGAATTTGGACCTATTACTTGAGATGGTAGTAATTAACTATGTACAACTCTTTTAAAATCAGCAATTGGAATTATTTTGTTTTCTTATGTAACTATTTTATAAATTAAAAACGTACCATCCAGCTTTTATTAATCTAAAAATACAATATGGTAGACCTGCTTTGTCAGACACACAGAAACAAGAACCCGTTATCAAAAAGCAGAAAAAATTTCCTTTGCATCATTATGTCTTGATTGCTAGTTTGGAAAGAAGATATTTCAAGGTATCCTTTTAAAAGGTTGAACTGCATCAGAAAAAATTTCTAACATAGGAAAACATCAGTTAAAACAAAAGAATTATGAATCCAGTTATCCAAACTAGCATATTGGAGTAACTTAGATATGATAACTATTTAATGGTCCATTAGCAAAAGATAATACGACAATGAAATTTAAACATTATAAAAAAATCAAGAAATGATACATGTGAAGTCAACAATATAATCAGGCATTGATGTTTTCCATACCTGGAAGTTGTTCAGTGGTTCATAATACTTTTGATCTAGTTGCAAATCAGATTGTGATTGCAATTGATTGGATTGCTGGTAAGCCTTATCAGCAGAATTAGTTTCAAAGCCTTCACCTAGGGTAGATAGAAGCTGCTCCAGAGGCCTCAAGCATACAGCTACAACTCTTTTGTAAGTCTCACCAGTTTCTTCAAAGAATGCAGCTCGTCGCCAAGTATCAACATTATTCTCACAAACCATAGAGAGATCAAGGTATGCAAGACACTGTGGAAGAGAACCAGGGACGCTCTCTAAAGCTGCAAGGAGAGGCTCACTGGGATTTGTTTCCGCTGCTGCTGATCCTTTCGGTGGAGCAAATACGAACCTCTTTGTATGTAGAACCTTCAGAACAACATCAAGATGTCAAAATAAAAAGAACCTTTGTCGGGTGGAAGGAGATGGGAATAACAACTATAGGTGATAATTAACAAAGAAGAAACAAACACGATGACACATAGTATCTATGACTTTGATGGATCATAACATATCAGACAGCAGCTAACAAAGAAGCAGGTAGCTTAGGGTTTGTTTGGATGGGTTGAGGAAAGGTTTAGTAAAGGAAGGTGATAGTTCTTATTTATGTTTTGAAGCAAAGTAAGGTAAACGTAGGGTTGATTTGCTGTTTGGAAGCTTAAAAATGAAGATTACAAAAATAACATCATCATGAAAGTATTTATTTTAGATATATAAATTAGTTTTTTTTTTTTTAAGGAAAAATTCAAACTTCATTAACGCAAATCATCAAAAAGAACATGAACAATCAAGTCAGAAGGGATAAGACCCTACTCCTTGAGATCAGTCATTGGATAAGATTGAGTTGCTAACAAATGGCGACTTGATTCGCTAATCTCTTTGCTAAATTATAAAGAAAAAGAAGGAAAAATATTGAAGAAATATGAAAGGGCCAATTTATATTTAGAAGTAAGCATTGATAATATGGGAAACTAAAAATTCTAACCCTTTCCAACCCCAACGCACCCCTCCCCTCCCCCCCCTCCTCCAAGTTTTGGTTTTGTTGGAAAATAGATGGTTTTAGGAGGTTCTCAACCCCTTAATGAACCAATAAAAAAGGGGGAAAGAAAAAAAAAGACTTCCCCTCCCTCAAACCTTCTTTCCAAATGACCTAAAAAGCTTAACTTTGCCTTACCTTACCCTAAAGCCCCCACCCAAAAAAAAAACAAAAAACCTCCACCAAAACAAGCTGTTAATTGCATTAGCTCTTAGAAGGGGCCACAGTGATGCTACAAATGCAACATAAAGAAACATAATGTAATCTTGAGATGAATGCACTCCGATGGCAGCAACAATACATGGATGTAATTCTTCAATTCAAAAAATCAAAAGGAGAAAGGGATAAATGAGACAATTGTACTAATATGAGGAAACTTCAAAACTCTATTAAAATAATGTAGTGGAACTCTAACCATAAGGGTAATACAACTCTTGGCACGACCAGAAACGTATAACAGTTTAAAACCTTCCATCTTCTATATGTACTGATTTTTGGCAAAAGATTAATCTCACAAATTATATTATAGATTCTCATCAAACATCCCCACTTCTCACTGGAAAATTCTACCATTAGTAGTTTAAAATTGAAAGAACTGCAATTGATGTCTAAATTGTTCAAGATATTATTTTACAGGTCGCATCAATAAATCATTAGATTGGTGCACCATTGCAAGAAATATCCCTAGCTTGATTTTGACTTGACAGTTCAAAAAAAGAAAAAAAAAAAGAAAAGACAAAGAAGAAAGATTTTTTTTTTTAATTCCTGCCTTCGAAAGGAAATAAGCTGAGAATTGAGTTAGCGCATAAATCATTACAAGTTTGGCACTGTATGCTCTTTTATCTTCTTCAAGTAAAATCAGCAAATTGTTTGAACAAATAAATCAATTCATGATTTGTACTTCAAACACCTCCACATGCTTAATTAAATTCAAACATAGCCAACAAAGCATTCAAAACATTATCCACACAAATAACTGGCAAATCCTCACTCCTATAATTGTTTCTTTAGTATTGTCCATTCTATCAAATATCAAGCAAAGAAAAGAAATTATAAAATACTATAGAAAATTAAATGAAATTTCAGATAAATTTTCTCCATGTACCCATTGATTAGAATATCATCCACAGGCTCTTCAAATATTAATAGAAAATAAAAAATTAAATCTTCCTTTTAGAAAAAGAGTATCCAATTTAATTATGCAAAGCATTGGCTATCATGATGATAGATTACTTAATGATATTCTCTACGTCAGAAACTTGCCCAGCTAAAATAAATAAATAAATACAAATACACTTCGGATAGCTCTTGAAAACTTAATTTAATCTGATTATAGGAAAAGCTTTCCTTAAGTACCAGATACAGTATAAGCATATGACAAAGAAAATAAGAAGATAGAACAAGATGGATCATAGAACAAACCTGATGTAAATTGTGACTTAATTCCCAACATAAAAATACAGAAAAGCTCCCAAACAATAGGATGATTTGCTCACTCATAAACTTCCCCACTGTCACATAACTCCTAAACTGATATGGGAGAAACGCTAGCAACACTGCTGAAAACAGGTAAGCTGTACAGGAAAGCTTTGAAGCTTGTTTAATAGCCAAAGGAAACCTCATC
The DNA here is from genome assembly GCA_948099535.1 of Jatropha multifida. Taxonomy (NCBI): domain Eukaryota; kingdom Viridiplantae; phylum Streptophyta; class Magnoliopsida; order Malpighiales; family Euphorbiaceae; genus Jatropha; species Jatropha multifida. Next base: position 27,847 of record CANUEX010004978.1, read on the forward strand.
TTGAAGCTGTAGAAAGAGGGTCTCTGTTCACCACGTCAAAAAAAAATTAGCATTAACCAAAAAAATTCTAAAAACAAATAATATAATAACTGAGCTAACCTGAATAATGGGAAACTCCAAGACCCATCGCTGCTTAAAAATGTAAAAGAAAGCATATACCAATCCAACACTGAAACCAAAACTCCTAACCCGGTCAAACGCACAAACGCATGTTACAGAGAGAAAGCCCGAAATAGCAGTTGCCACCACGAAAACAAGAAATCTAAGAGAAAGGTTAGCGCGTCGGCGGAAATCATGGGAAGAGAAGGAGTCGCCGGAGACAAAAAGGAAACGGACGAAAGCGGCGGCGAGCTGGAGAGGCGAGGCCGGCGAGTATGGTTGTGGAGATGAAAGCATAAAAATTGAAGCAGAGAATAATAGGTGGGAAAAGTGAAAATTTAGGAAAGCAAAGAGGGCTAGTGAAAGATTAGTGTTAGTCTTAGCAAGAGGTGAAAGAACAAAGGTTTTGAAAAGCATAAAAATGGCACTTGAGGCTATGGATTGCCATATTAGAAACCCTAGAAATCGATTGTTCACCACCACTTCCGGCGGCGGCGGTGGCGGTGAAGCCATTTGGGGAGGAGAGATGAGAGCAGCGTTTTGTGTTTATTTAAATTATTATTATTATTATTTTTCGGAGAAGCGGGAATATGAATATATGATCTACCACTTGCAATACGGATCGGACAAGAGTCAATAGTGAATAGAAGAATTTAGGAAGGAACTGAAGGAAATGAGGGAAAAGACTAACGAGGGAGAATTTGTTTAGAAGAGCCTCTTGGAAATCCGTTCGGTTGAAATTGGAACGGAACCGAAATTGGTCCGTGCTTCTGGTGTACCAAAACTGGATTGAAACTGCCGGTTCAAGCTCAAGGGCAGGATAAAAATGTGGACACAGAACCATAATTCAATTCAGTTCAAACCGATCTATTTAAAAAAAATTTTAAAATAATTTATTATTTTTTATTACTTGTTTGATTTTTAATTTTTAATCAAATATAAAAATTTAATTTTATAATTGATAATAAAAAATAAATTATGTTCTTTGATTTGTCTAATGAAAACTTTTTGAGATGAAAGCATGTAAAAATATGACAAGAATTGTCTTTTACCTCTTGTATGTAATTCTTTATATAGAGAAAAGAGAAGTGGGTAGTGGTTCTCTCCACTACTAACTGCTAGAATATTTGGTTGAGGATTTTCAGGAATATTGGATAAAATATTATTTTATTAAATATATTTATATATCAATTTAATCAAATATTTTATTTTATTATCAAGAGTCACCTCAAAAGGGTTTAATCATTTATGTCCAAACGTGTCTGTCTATTGCAAACTGTTTGTATATGTGTATCTGTTTAAATCCATCTCTCAATGAGTTTTTTGGAGCTCGGTCAACATTGCTTAAGTCCTTATGTCAAGGAGCTTGTTTTGAAGCTCGACTAGGACAGCTTAGATCTTTACGCCTTTTGAAGCTCGACCAGGACTGCTTAAGTCCATACGTCAATGAGCTTTTAGAGCTCTCCAGGACTACTTAAGTCCGTTTATTAAAGAGTTTTTGTAGCTCAACCAGGATTGCTTAAGTCTGCATGTCAGTGAGCTTTTAAAGCCTACCAAGACTAAAGTCTGGTGATCAAAGAAAGATAAAAGATTTTTTCTTTTATGAAAGACCTCAAGAAAAACCTAACATATATAGTCATTTCTACACCCTAGATTAGTAGACCATTTCGATCCCCCCTAATGTTCCTCTAGTTCACCTTTTTGCACAAGATGTTCCAACTCTCTTTTGAGTTGCTAGCAAGCTTCAATGTCATGCTCAATGTCTCTATGGAACTCACAATATCGACTCCTGTCTCTATTTCCAGTTGTATCTTCTTTCAATCTCCTAGGGAAGCTTATCTGTACTTTATTACCTTGCTCAAATATCTATGCTAGTATCTCAGCGCGTGATTTATTGAGGGGGTGAACTCCCTTTCTCTAGTGAACTTGATCTCTCTGTGATAAGGGGCTTTAAGTGGGTAACTAGTTTTTGGGTGTCTGAGGGCAACCTTCCTCTTGTTGAAAATGAGTATCGCCTTCTATCATGTCTATCATTTTGGGGTGAGCTTTTTTGTCGTATGAGGTAGGCATCATAAAGTTTTGTGCGCTTATGAGCTCTTGCCATTAGTTCTGCAAAAGATACAAGATTATACTTTCAAAAGTTTATTATATTTATGATTCTTTACCATGGCTCTGATGACGACTTCGTTATTTAAGTTCTCCACTTGTATTGCTAGTCCTTGAAATTTTGCTACATATTGTCTTAATGATTCTCCTTCTTCTCGCTCCAGATCAATGAGGTCAAAGGAAATTTTCTTCAAGGGGACACTAGGATGAACTAAGCCCTAAATAGTGTTGATAACTGATACCACTCTTGGGCAGCGCCTTTGAGCATGACTAGGAATACTTTGCACATGAAGTATTCCGAATTGGTCTGCAAGTACATGACTATTGTTAATGCTACTAGGTGTCTACAAGGATCGATATTGCCATCACAAGTTTGAAAAATTGGCATTTTGAACTTCAATGGGAAAGCCGAGCTCAAAATGTCCAGAGATAGAGGTGAATCATCTATGAGTCTGAAATTTTCGATCTCTTCGTGCTCTTTACATTCTCTAAAATTTCCTTGACAATATTACAAAGATCGGCATTGTTCGCTACAATTGGAGCGAACTCCCTACTGTCATGCATATAAGAGTTCTGGTGAGCTTCAGACTCGCCCTCTTATAGCTCAGTTAGAGGTTCATCCTAGAAAGGCATGTGGATCTTTTGTCTCTCAGATCTATTCGAGAGACTTGGTTGCTCTTGATTGCCATCAACATGCCTACCTTTGTTGTTCAATAATTGACGCTCATTCTCAAGAATGTCAACAAAGACATGATTAGCTAGAATGAAAATATGTAATTCAATTTGAATTAAATGATTTGCCAAACGTGAAGTTTTTAGACCAGTAGTCCAAATAGTGAAGGATGTGAAACAGATCCAATACAACTAGGTCTTTGTGCAAAAATGAAATGAGCATAATTAAATTATAAGATATAAAATGTTCCTTATGACACAAGAATTTTCATAAAGACCTAATATTTATTATAAAAAAATATATTCTCTTGTTATAGATGCAATTACTTTTCAATACCTTATCAGTTTAATAGTGCGTGAAAAACTTGAAATGCATTGGATGGATGTGGTTGTAGCCTATCTATATAGCTCACTTGATAGCAATATTTATATGAAAATACTTGAAAGATTTAAAATGTTTGAAGCATATACGTGAAATTTCAGAGAATTATATTCAATTAAATTACAAAGGTTCTTGTATGGATTAAAGCAATCTGGGGCATGTGGTACAATCACCTTAGTACATATTTGATAAAGAAAGGTTACAAAATGATCCAATTTGTCCATGTGTTTTTATAAAAAGGTCCACATCTAAATTTGTTATTATTGTTGTATATGTTGATGATATAAATCTCATTGGAACTTCAGAAGAGTTTTTAAATGCAGTGAAATATTTAAAGAAAAAATTCAAAATGAAAGATCTCGGAAAACAAAATTTTTTTCTCAATTTACAGATTGAACATTTATCAAAAAGAATTTTAATTCATCAATTTGCCTATACATAAAAGATTTTAAAATAATTTTATATGAATAAAGCCTATTCATTTAGCAGTCCAATATTGTTCGATTGCTTAATGTAAATAAAGATCCATTTAGGCCTCTAGAAACTTATAACAACGAGAAATTTCTTAGTCCTAAAGTACCATATCTCAGTGCAATTGGTGCACTTATGTATCTTGCCAATACTACAAAACTAGATAAAACATTTTCTGTTAATTTACTTGCAAGATATTGTTCTACTCATACTCGGAGACACTAGAATGTGATCAAACATATCTTGAGATATTTGAAAGGGACAATTGATATTGTTTTCTTTCATTTCAATGAATCCAATCTAAATTTAATTGGTTATGCAGATGCATGATATTAAACTAATCCACATAAAACAAGATCTCAAGTAGGTTATTCATTTATTTGTGGAGGTACAACTATATCATGGTAATCTATAAAGCAATCTATAACTGTCACTTTCTCAAATTATGCAAAAATAATAGCCAATCATAAAGCAAGTCGAGAATGCATTGGATTGAGATCCATGAATCATTTTATTTTAAAAAAATATTATTTATCTTATAAAGACATACTCACAGTATTGTATGAGGATAATGCAACTTGCATAGCCCAGTTAAAAAAATGATTCATTAAAAGAGATAAAACCAAATATATATCACCAAAGTTTTTTTCCACATATAATCTTCAAAAGAATGGTGATACTAATATACAAACGTTCAAGTGACAATATGATAGATTTATTTATCAAGCCTACCAACTTCAACATTCAAGCAAATCATATCCAAGATCAGTATGCATCAGCTTAATTTTCTAAAAACGGACCTTTATCAGGGGGAAAAGTAAATTTGTAAGACAAATAATACTATACTCTTTTTTCTTCATTAAGATTTTTTTTCCACTGGATTTTTTCCTAATAAAGTTTCAATAAGACATATTTTTTGTGTAATGGACACCAAGAGAGACTGTTATACATATTATGTTATATTATACCATGGATGTTCATTAAGTTTATTAAAAAATTTATTTATCTTCTCTATAAGTTATATCCTTTGGAATAAAATATTATATGCTTTAGGATGAATGATTATATCTCTTTAATGTGTAAGATTATGCCTTTTAGAATGAATTGTTATATCCTTTAATGTATAAAGTTATGTCTTTTAGATTGTATTTGGTATTCTACAAATAGTTCCTTCACCTTTTAAATTAAGTAACCAAAATTCTAATAAAAAAATCAATTTTTTCTATTTTGTCTTATTCTATTTATTTCATTTTTTTATATATTCTCTATTTCTTATATTCCATAAGAGATAGTAATTTAAAGTAACAGAGTATAGTTATTAAATAAATTAATTAATTAAAGACTTAATAATACAATTTAAAATAAAAAAAAATTGTAAAATTGTTTTTCTTTCACATGAAACGATAACACAAGGCGTGTGAGACGTCTACAGTAGACAACACTTCAAGTGTCGTCCAATTGTTGTTTTTCTTTTTTTTAATCTAGTGGGGTTTGTACAAGTAAATACTTTTTCAAACACCATAAAATAAAATAATTTTATTTATTTTTCGAATTTCTACCGTAAATTGGGGAGAAGGCCATCAACGTACAAGAGATCGGGGAGATACGAAGTTGGTATTTTATAGGGAATTGGTTATGAACGGAGGAAGCTGAATATATAACTCTCTCTCTGTCTCTCTCGTTTTCTACATTAACAATACAGTAAATTACTGTCCCTTCTTCTCCCGTATTAAGTTATAATCAGATACATTTCCACCCTTAGCAACAAGATTTAAAGAGTTTCTGGCTATGAAGATTATCATTAGATCACCAGTTGAGCTTTTGTGAGGGATTTGATATAAGAGAAATTGCTGCTGTTATTAGCTTTGTTATACTTCAAATATAAATGACAAAAGAGTTCATCGGATTCTCTGATTTTCCGGCGAGTCTATCGATTTCCCGGCTTTCTTTGGTTGTTGGTATTGTCGACACACGATCTTCACCGTCACCGGAATTCGTTGGAATCATCATTGATACACGTTCTTCGCCATCACCGGAGCTCATTGGCATTGCCCTGCCTCAATACTTTCTTTCAGACTACATTCCGTAATCTGTAGAGGTAAGCTCCATTCTTCATGCATGCATATTATAACTCTGATGGGAGTGGTTCAAACATATCTGATTTATAATATATTTGATGGATTAAAACGATTATAGGACTCATGAAAGCGATATCTATTGCATAGGGTACCTGAATATTTCGCATATATTCATGTATCACCAACAAACAAGAATTTCTCCTTGCCATACAATCAGCTAGGATCTAGAAGTAGGGTGCGAAATAGTATAATTTATTATATAAAAGTGAGGGCGCAAGATGATCAAAATGCAAGATGACTAAGGTTTGATACTTACCAAGAAAATTTCTTTTTTTCTAAAAGAGAGGGAGACAACTATCCATTCTATTACATGTATCGATAACGATTTCAAATGTGCTGTAGTGGACCCCTTTAAAATTATAAGGATAATCTCAAAAATAGGATGACAATTATCCTGTTGATTGGCAAATGAAAATTTTACTTAATATAGCTGAGAATCTTAATTTCAACTTTAATTTGAATTAGAATTCAAAATATTAATATTTCTTTAGTTTTAAATTAATTAATTATATATATATAATTAATAAGATGTTGGTTGAGGTGGTTAGCGATTTTAATTCTAATAAATTAAAAATTAAATTTTTTTATTATATAAAAAATTATATTTACAATAGCAAAATTTCTCTACTACTTTTCCATTATGACCTATGCACTCACAATTTCACGTGAGGACATAACCTTTTTTTTTTTTTTCACTTTTCATGCATATCTAATAGTAAAATATATACTCTCCATTGGTTATTTTTCTCCGGAAAAAAAAATCAAAAGTGGGATTAATGGGGTAATGGATACAATGTATATATTAATGTATGCAATGACTAGTCAGTATCATACCATGGTAATGTCATCTAATAGCCCTTAGCCCTTATCGAAGCTAAGTCATGGAGTAATTATAATTGTTAGTTTGACAATAAACTTCAATTTTTTGGAGTTATACCCTCCACTAGGTAATTTTTTATCATTAAAAATACAAATAATTAAATTAATACAACATCTCACCACTTATATGAGCATACAATTAATAATCTTTATCCATTGACTTCGTTTACTGTTTTAAATTTATTATTTTATATTAAATATGCATGATAATATTGACATAAGTAGCACTTGTTTTTTTGGCAAAAATATATAAATATTATTATTATAATTTTTACGGTAATAAAAATAAGTTGTATCATACCCTCGCCCGTTAATGTGAAAAAATAAAATATTTCGTATTTCAATCTTTATTCTTATCAATTTGGTAAGTCAAAAATATAATTACTTCTATTAATTAATAGTCATTATGTTATTTCGGTTCAATTCACCTCCTATGAATAAAAAAATAAAAGAGGGTTGGTTTTTCATACCAAAATTAGAATTGCGCGTGGTTGTCATTTTTAAGTAAACAAAATGTAATTTTAATAATTTAGACTACATAAAAAAAAGATGTCCCCACTTACATTAGAAAGCTAAAAATTAATATATTTTGTAAATCATATATATTACGAGTTGATTAATACGTTAAGGAATAAAATATTAGTCCGAATTCTCTTCTCCTAACATTTTCGGAAAAGAGATTGACTATTTACGGATTATGGTTAAGTTGGCAATGCACACTGAGCACATGGGAAAAATTTTCGAGTTCAATCTCCGCTGCAAAAAGAAGTGAAAAACTTTAACGGTAACTAAGTCCGGAGGTAATTGGATTCGGGTACCTATAAGTTAGAAAAGAAAAGAATTGGTTAAAAGGGCAGAAACTTTCCTGAAGTTATTTTTCTTCAGGGACAAAAGTATTTATTATTGTTGTTGAATCATGAGAAAGAAGAGAGTTTTGATCCTACCAATTTAGCATTTCTGACACGAAAAGCACTGAGCTTGACTAGATATAGTTTGTGGATTTTAGTACCTAAAATGACAAGGATTGACGTTGGGATTGTTATAGAACTGTTTACTGAGTACTGCTAACTGTGCATAGTGATGAAATTAAATAGAATTTATGGATAACTTTATTATCAAGAAAAGTTATCAAAAAACATGTGAAATTGACGAGAGATTATCAAACATTTGGGAATATAATAATTTTTTCACAAAAATCAATTTCCACTAGGCTATAATTGCATGGAAGAAACGACTCATTTTACATATGGCATGCACAAGCTCTTCTACGCAGACTTCTCCTTCTTATTCCACCAAAGATTTCTTCTTCATTAGCAATGATATGGCAGGTCTCTGAAAGTGACACCCTCTCTCTCGTTTGTTTTTTATTCTATATATTGACCTTCTCTTGTGCCTTTCTTCCCAACCTTCTCCTTTGCAAACCACTACTTCAATCCCTAAGGTTATTCCTTCTCTAAAATCTGTCTCTTTCCCTTCCTTTTTTTGGTTATATTCACTTGATAGATTTATTCTGAACTTTTTAATGAACTTAATTTTGTGGTAGACCTAATTTTTCCTTAATTTTTCAAAAAATGCTTATTTGTTTACGTTATATCGTAAATAGGGATAGATTAAATTGATAAGGTCGTTCTTATATATGCTATCAATATTGAAAATAGTGCCCTTTGCTCTCGTACAGACCTAAAGACATGCAATGTTTAATTGCTTACATCTTTCTTTTTTTTTTTCAGAAGAAACTGTCAGTGGCTGCTATGGATATGCCCAACTCTACCAACGAGGTTGTGCTTAAGGTTTGTAAATCTTAATTGTGAAAATATTAGTTAAGTATGGTTTTTATAATTTACTTTTTGCTTTTTTGAGCTTAGAATCATTTGGTCTTTTTTTTTTCTTTCTTCCTTACTTGGTCAAATTAGTTGAACCAGTTGAAGATTAGTTTAATTTTGAAAATACTAATTCGCGTAGATAATAATTTGATCTGACAGAAATTAAAACTCATTGGTTGAAAATAATTATTTTTTAGCAGTCTATAATTAATAATTGGCTAGCAAGATTAATAAAGAAACTATATCAATCACCCCAAACACATCACACCAAGGACCAACTTAGTGCATATAAATAGTTTTAAAACCTGAACATGCCTTATTTACAAGAGACACAGTTATATCAGCAGCATGTGTCAAATCTTGAATGACTCGAATGTTTCTATGATGAGTGTAAACCTCTGTTATGTCCGAAAATGATAAGACTTGGCAAAGATCACTTTCCTTTTCCAGTTTGTGACCCAAAATCTTGTAACGACACGTATGATTTTATTGTCTTTGCCACAAAAATTTGCTATGTTGGTAGTGCTATGTACAGTTCACTACAACTTGTCTTTACTTGGTTAGCTAAATAAATAATGCTACTACTGTAGCTATTGTGATCTTATCAACAAAAGCATATTTTTCTTCTTTTCTGATATTGCAAGCCAGTTATCACCACCACCATCGCCGTCACCAACGCTATGAGTATTCTTGTTATTATTATAATCAGGTGGCAGAAGAAAGCATCACTTCTGCAGATGATGAATCTGTGAATATAAACAGCAGTGAAAATGGACAGAGAAAAAGAAACAGGTCCTTCATTTCGAAGAGTTCCGGGGGTTGGAAAGCTGCAAGCATCTTGCTAGGTAATATACCTCTCTACATTTTTAGAAAAAGGTTTAATATTTTCTGTAATTTCCTTTCATTCTTATTTCGTTGCCTTTCTTTTTTCCACTTCAATTGCGCGGTTGCAGCTAATCAAGGCTTGGCTACACTAGCATTCTTTGGAGTTGGGGTGAACTTGGTTTTGTTCTTAACTAGAGTTCTTGGTCAAGAAAATGCTGCTGCTGCTAATAATGTCAGCAAGTGGACTGGCACAGTTTACATGTGCTCGCTTATAGGAGCTTTCCTTAGTGATTCTTATTGGGGCCGATACTTGACCTGTGCACTCTTTCAGTTGATATTCGTATCGGTAATTACTCAATTATCTATTAAATATTTACATAATTATCGGAGTCTATTTTGAGTAAAGATCGAAACTTGAGAGGGGAAAAAAAAGCATAATTTTAAATGTAATTGGAAAAATTAATTTTGAATTTTGCATCTGACTTGCTAACAATTTGTTTTCATGAATATAATTAGGGATTGGGGCTCTTATCGCTTTGTTCTTGGTTTTTCTTGATAAAACCAAGTGGGTGTGGTGATGGAAAACTAGATTGCGAGCCAGCATCAACCATTGGTGTAGCCATTTTTTATTTATCTATATATTTAGTAGCGTTTGGTTATGGTGGATACCAACCCTCTGTCGCTACATTTGGAGCAGACCAATTTGATGAGGAAAAACCTAAAGAAAAGAAATCAAAAGAAGCTTTCTTCTGTTACTTCTATTTTGCACTCAACTTTGGATCTTTATTCTCAAACACCATTTTGGTTTACTTTGAAAATTCCGGTAAATGGACATCTGGGTTTCTTGCATCATTAGGCTCCGCAATCATAGGCTTAGTGTCATTTTTGTTGGGGACTCCTGGGTACCGATACATAAAACCTTGTGGTAACCCTTTGCCAAGAGTTGCCCAGGTTTTTGTGGCTGCGGCTAGGAAATGGGGTGTTGTCCCTGCTAATGCTAATCAGTTGTATGAAGTAGAAGGACCAGAATCCGCAATCAAAGGGAGCAGAAAGATTCTTCATAGCAGTGAGTTCGAGTAAGAATCGAAATTTCTTTTTTAGAAACAATAGTCTTTTAGCTTTTCGAAGCTTATATTATGTGCTTTTTTATCATTCACAAGCATATATAATTCTTTAGCATATTCCATGAATGGAAATGAAACTGCTTGTTAACGTGTCCTTTCCTTTTTTTTTTTTTCTGATCAGGTTCTTGGACAAGGCAGCAACAATTACAGAAGACGATGTGATGCACCGAAATGATCCATGGAGAATTTGCACAGTAACTCAAGTTGAGGAAGCAAAATGTGTTCTTAAACTAATACCTATTTGGCTGTGCACTATAATTTACTCAGTCGTCTTCACACAAATGGCTTCTCTCTTTGTAGAACAAGGAGATGTAATGAAATCTAAGATAGGAAATTTTCAACTCCCAGCTGCTAGCATGTCTGCATTTGATATTTTCAGTGTTCTTATCTGCACTGGAATTTATAGAAAAATCCTAGTGCCTTTAGCCGGAAAATTGAGTGGTAATCCTAAAGGCTTAACTGAGCTTCAAAGAATGGGTATAGGACTAATTATCGGAATGCTTGCAATGGTTGCAGCTGGTATTACTGAAATTGAGAGACTAAAACACGTTACTCCTGGCGAAAAAGTAAGTTCTTTAAGCATATTTTGGCAAATTCCACAGTATGTTCTGGTGGGTACATCAGAAGTTTTCATGTATGTAGGTCAACTTGAGTTCTTTAATGGGCAAGCACCAGATGGTATAAAAAGCTTCGGTAGCTCACTGTGCATGGCTTCTATATCTCTTGGAAACTATGTTAGTAGTTTGCTTGTTAATGTCGTAATGGGGATTACAGCTAGAGGTGAGAAGCCTGGTTGGATACCAGATGACTTGAACACAGGCCATATGGACAGATTCTACTTCTTAATTGCTGTGCTTACTGCTTTTGATTTTGTTATCTACTTGTTCTGTGCTAACTGGTACAAGCCCATCAGCCTACAAGAAAGTGAAAGGCAAGAAGAGAAAAACGAGATGGGAATTGTTTGATACAAAAATGGGCGAGTAAGTATAGTTGGAGACAAACTTTCCCTGTGCAATTTTAGCATTTGGTTTAGTTTTTAACTTTTAGCCTTTCTTTCTTTTTTTTTTAAATTTTCTCTTGGTCTATTTTTTGAATAATCTATTTCTGCAACAAGGAAGCATGACCTTCGACTGTTGGTTAGGGATGATCGCTTTCACTAGATATGATTATGTGGTTAAGGTTTGCTCAATTATATTTGCTTTTAAAGCTTGATATAAAGCTCCAATATTTGTAAGGTTTGATCATATTGTGGTTGTGGACTTTTCCTCTTGACATGATTGAAATTATTAATTAGTGTCAACAAAATTGAAGACAATATATGAAAAAAAATTAGTTTTTTTTTTTCTTGATTCGAATATGTGTTTTAAGAGATAAAACTTTCTATGCTCACCGAGCCAATAAAAAAAAAGAATTCTTTTAAAAAATTATTACTATGTTATCTATTTTATACAAAGTCAAATTGATTGGATGTACAAAATGATTTTTCCTGTGTATTCATAACCAAATGAATCTCCAACTAGTCTTGACCTTACAATAAATATTTGAAAACTACACTATATATACTAAAACTGATCCTTTTGGTATCATTATCATAAAAATACAGAAAGAACAATATATTTGCATAAAAAGGCATGTAGGAACTACTTGAGTTTTAATTAGTTAAATTCCGGTAAATTTATGTGAAAGGAAGCGACGGTAGCCACCGGAAAAAGAAATTGAGAAGCGTGAGGGCAGTGGGGTTTGAGGCCGGTTTCCGCCTTCCTCAAGTATAAGACACTTTGTCCTTCAACGAAATCGGTCCACCCTAAGTGCCCTCTTCTTTGTACATATGCGGGAGCCAACCACGCGCGTAATTTATGCATGTATATATTAACGGTTAAATGTATGGATTTGCGGGATATGACTCTATACTTTTATATTTGAGAATTAATTATTTTTATCGTCAAACTAAAATGACTTTGCAAGAGTTCATTTATTATCCTTATAGTATATTTTTATATTTTATTTTAGCGAGATGCATAGTTATTAGTGAAATGTAAAAATATAGGCTCATAATAGATCTTTGTAAACTTTAGGATATCACAAATAAATCATGTAAAATTTAAAAATAAATTTATGTATTTTGTAATATATTAATATATACATATATCATGTGCATGCATGTTTTTCAATGACATCCATATATCCAGCCTTTAAGAAATGCTTTCACATCATATATAATAAGTGATTCAATTCCAATGGACAGAAATTTTCATATGTACAATTCTTATGTGAAATGAATTTTATTGTTGGATGTCAAAAATGAATTTTGATAATGTCCATGCATTCTTTTGATTCTTTTTTTTTCTGTACTTTATGGTCTAGTCAAATCCCCAAACATTTGAAGGAATATTAAAATTTTATATTTTAAGTGTGTGGTGCATATTCTTCAAAGGGATGAAGTTTTGGTTAATATGCCAGCAAGACAGCTACGATATGATATTTGGGTTAGAAGTTGAAAGTATAGAAGAACGATAGAATCTATTAATGTACTTTTAGGGGTGTGGTTGTGTATATATATAATTCCATATACAAATAATAGAAGCTGATCTTACTCTTATCCCTCGCATGTCCCCTTAGTTGCACTAGTCTTGAAAAATATAGTCAAAGCAATATTGAGTTTAGAGAGAGGCTTGATTTCAACATCTGCCAATTGTTTACTTGCAATTCTTTCTTTCATATTTTAAGTCTAACAAAATGAAAATCAACTCTAACTAGGGATGACCGTAGGACGGATATATTAGGATAGTCACTTTGCTCTGATTGTTTAATAAGGGTATAAATAGTTACAAATGGATCTGAGATGAGTACTATAGATAGTGAAATTACTACTCGATTATAGATATATGTTTTTGAGTACCCGTCACCCGTTACCCACTATATTAAATGGGTCTGGTCATCGATATCTACAAATATTCTATCTAATATTAGTAAATATGTATTCTAAATAAGTTTAGATTTGGATAGTTTAATATTTGTAGATACCCTATCCGTTTAATGAGTACTTTAAACAGGTTTGAGATGAGTATCAATAATAAAATTTTAAATGGTTTCGATATAAGTACTTAATTAAATGGTTATCTAAATGAATTTGGGATGATACAGTTAGTAAAATTCTAAACGCATATGGAAACGGATAACTCAAAATTTACAGATACCCTAATTGCTTTTATCTCTATCTCTAGGTGCTTAGTGTACAAATGTAATACAGGATTAGCAGACACAACTATTGCACTTAAGTTATCACACCGCTATTCTAAAATACGAGAAGTGATAGAATATATCTCCAAGAAAGGACTTGATAATATCATAATATAATTTAATTATTTTATATATTTTTTATAAGGTAAATCCTTAAGATATCTTCTAAAATCCCCACCTATCTCACAATCCCTAGAAATCCTCATACATGCTTAACCAATAAAAATATTCTGACCTTTGCAACTTGTTGCACTAACATCCTAAATTGACATTTGTTTCTCTGGCACCCCAACTTTGAAACATAGAAATATTTTCACCCTAAATTCAAAATCAACTAGGGTTTTAAATAAAATAATATAAAAAATGATCCCACCTAACTAACTTGGGTTAACTTTAACTCAATCCCCTAAAAATAATCAAAACTCACCGTTTTAGATAAGAGGGGAGAAGCCTTTGTTGGTGAAGTAAGATTAGGAAGAAAGAGTTAGGAGAAGACATTATCTCTTAATGCCAATTCTTCTTATTCTTTCTTTATTTTCTCTAGATTTAACTCTAGGATAGAAAAAGATATTGGGGTTGAAAATCCTTTTTGAAACCAAGGAAGTCGCATTATTGATACTATCGTAATTTTTTTTCTAGGTTGGCAATTAAAAGTTTAGAAATCAATCGCTTAGCTTCAGTGGAAAATCATGCGAACATTCGAATTCTACTTCGAAGACTTTTCTACACATTTTCATAATATTTTTATCTTGAACTGGTAAAACCCAATAAGAATAACATAAAGAATTACTCCACTATAGGTGTTTAAATACTCTTAAATCATGCTGAGAGAGAGGAGCAACGATGGGGTTTTTATGAGCATTTATCCTGCTATGATTGTATAATATTTCGCATGGTCTGTAAATTTAAGCTACAAAGCTTTGTTGGGTCACTGTTTGAACATACAAAATCCTTATTTTGGGAGGCAAGTAAAGCACAGAAAATGGTAAAAACTCAGCCACTGAAAAGATTATTTTGTATCCATTAGAGCACCTAGTATTTTCTTTGTGCAAGACGGTGAGTTTTGATACTAAAATATTGATTTTTAATAATTTTGAGAGGCTTGGGTTAAATTAATCCAAGTCGATTTGGTGGGACTAATTTTTATATTATTTTGTTTAAAACCCTAGATATTTTGGAATTTAGGGTGATAAATATTTATAAGTTTCTAAGTTGGAATGCCAAGGGGATGAAAGTCAATTTAGAGTGTTGTTGCAATAAGTCATAAAGATAGAGGTATTTTTGTAGGTTAAGCCTATATGAAACTCTATGTAGAAGAACTTAAATTCAAAATTAAAAAATTTATTTTTTCCCTCTCTTTATTGTTCATCCTATTCTCTATTGCCATCAAAATGGTATTAGAGCTTTCGATATTCCTAAGGGCCTATGAGTAAAATCTCTTTGCTTGTTGGGTAATTTGTGAAGAATTCTATCTTTATTTATTGTGTATAAAATGTCTTCTTTAGGCTTATTGTCCAATTCTCCTATATTTATGGCAAAAAAGTATGATATTTGGTCTATCAAAATGAAAGCTTTTCTCAAGGTACATAACCTTTGGGAGATTGTTGAAACTGATAGAAAACCTGCTCCTTTGAGAGCTAATCAAACTTTAGCTCAAATTAAATACCATGAAAATGAGGTGGCTAAGAGATACAAGTTTTTCCTTCAACCACAGTATTGTTTCATATGCCATTTTTCTAAAAATCATTGGAGTTGACACCTTTAGGTCGTATAAATAAAGAATGGGATATTCACAAAGCAAATATGAGACTTGTCGCAAGAGCAATTTCAAGGCTCTCAAAGAGTTAGAATATTGAAGCTTTCTAACCTTATAGGGAGAATTTGAGATGCTCAAGATGAAGGTGGTGGAAACCATCAAAGTCTACTTTGAAAAAATCATAAAATTTATTAATCAGATAAGTCTAGTTGGTGAAAGTTTTGAAGAACACAAAGTAGTAATGGTGATCCTCATTATCTTACCCAAGAGTTTTGAAGCTGAAGTTTATGTTATTGACGAAACTTGTAATCTCAAATAACTAACAGTTGCTGAACTCAGTAGTAGGTTGGAAGCTTATGAACTTCAATTAGATTAAAAAGAGCTATTGAAGGTGCTTTTCAAGTAAGGCATGAAAACCTGCAATCTATCAATAGAGAAGGAGGAAAACCAATACTTGACAAAGCTGGTACAAGGACAACTTTAAGAAGGGTAAGTTTCCTTCTTATAGAAATTGTAAAAGAATGAATAATCTAGAAAAGCATTATTAGAAAAAGATGCAATATAGATTTTGCAACATACTATTGAGAAATATTTTAAAGCCATGAAATCTCAATCAATAGAGCAAACTCAATAACTTTTATGGAATAAGCACTTGAAGGATATGTTTCATGACCATACTGTTAAAGAACCAAAACCTAATCAAATATGGTCCATTGATAATGGGTGCATTGATCATATGGAAAAGGATGAGGATTGAATTAAATCTCTTGACAAATTAGTCAAGACAAGTGTAGAGCTTGGAAATGGCTCCATTGTGAATTCAAGAGGTAAAGGATCTGTAAAGATTCAAATTTGAAAAGATACAAAACTTATGACCAATTTTCTTTACATTCCTCAGTTATATCAAAATTTGCTTAGTGTTGCTTAACCCTTGAAAAAGAAATATTCAATTCATTTTAAAGATTGCAGTTACAAGATGATAACTTTCCCTGGAATATGTATTATGCCAAACATTGTATCTTTAGTGCCAAGAATGATGAAACTTGGCTTTAGCACAAAAGATTTTGGGCAGTATAATTTGAATTCTCTTAGTCTTACATGATAATGAGATGAAGTGGAGTATGCTTGAAATTAATTTGAATAATGACACTTATGAATCTTTTCATTTTGGAAAAGCAACATAGATAAGCTTTTCAAATTAATTAGTCATGGAAGGATAAGAAAAGGGTGGAATTAGTCCATACTGATGTGTGTTGACCTATACAAATTCCTTCTCTCAATCAAAATAGTTACTTTTCTTATTTATTATTGACAACTTTGCAAGGATGGCTTTGTAACATCTTAGAAATTCTTCGGTTATGAATAGTGGCATAACCAAGTTATGAATAGTGTCACCTAAAAGGAAAATGATATTTACTCAACCCGAAGATGATATTATTCATAATCAATATTTATGGAGTTGAGTTGGACTTAGTATAAGTTAATATAAATAGTAGAAACCCAAGTTGTAAAATTTACATATGGATTTAATTAGTATTTTTGCAAATTTGAAAAGTATTTTGTAGTATAATTTGAAATTACAAAGTGTGAAGAATGAGTCTATTCAAAGAGTTTAAGAGTTTGTGGAGAAAAGTTTAATTTACAAAAGTCATAAGTGAATAAATTATGGCCCTTGGATCTAAAAATGTGGTATGATCCTAGCCATCCATTAACAAATTCGTGAGTAAGTTGTTGAAAAATTATATGACATCTCATTTTTGCGCAATTTTACTTTTTCCTTCTTCTTCCTCTTTATTGCCCGAACCTCCTTCCCTCCTCTTCCACCATTGTTGCTTCTTAAACCTATTAAAATTACAAGATTAAGACATTAAGAGATTAAGACCTTACCTAATCCATGCCTTGATCATGCCATAATAACTTGAAGATTGAAGCCATCATTCAAGAGTTAAGAGAAGAAAGAAAGTAGTCGTAAGTTTGTATTTGATGTTTATGAGCTTGTTTTCAAAAATTGATTTAGGTTTTGATTTTTCATGTCATTAGCATGTTTAATTTGTGCTTAGCCTATTTTCTTACATGAGCTTTGTGTATTCTCTTTTGGGTTTCGGTAGAGAGGGATATTGACACTTCTAAGGGGAAACAAGTGAAGAAAGATTAGAGGAGATTTGGAAGAAATATCTAGGCAAGGTTAGTGCTGAATTTCTCTTCTCCTTTGAATTTTTAGTTTATGAAATTATAGGGTTTTGGCATCTTAACTACTGCTACTTGAATTCTTGGTTTATAAATGAGTTAATTAACTAAGGATTGATGTTAAATTGTATGATTATAAGTGAAGAAAACTCCATCTTGCTAAAAATCAAATGTTGGTCAAATCGGCCCTATGAGTTTGGTTTGAGTAATTTGTCTTTTTCCTAAATAAATCTTATCTTTTGATACTTTGAAATATACAGAGAATGAATGTTAAGTGTAATTTTTAAATGCTTTGAAAAAGAGGGGAATTGTGGATTTGAACTTAGACTTTGTTTGATGAAAATTGAGTATCTTTGTACATAAAATTTCTTGACCTTAGCTAACACCTTCTAAATATGAAAATCATTGGATTTAAAGAATAGTTTACTCTAAACTATGAAAATGAAATTTTCGTAGTAATGATCATGAAGAGGTTGAATAGGCCTTATGAGTTTGCCTTGAACTTAGTTTTGCAAATAAACATTTGGTTTCATGAAAAAAGAGAAATCTTTATATATATGCTTTTATATTAGATAATACATTCTAGTATAAAAACCTTGACTTTGAAAAGTGATTCTTAAACCTAATCTAATTGAAAGTAAGATTTTTTAATTATTTGGACTAAGGAGGCTGAATTACTTGTATTTAGAACTTGAATGATTTATGTTTCCTTTATATCTCTTAAAGGCATACTTGGTGCAAATTAGTAAATGAAGATGTTTTACTTTCATGAATACTAATAAAATTGAAGAAAATGCTTTATTAGTTACACTTACTTGTAACTTGTATAAATGAGACATCATGTGAAAATAAGATCATGTTGCTTAAGAATGATTAGTAAGATGTTATGTAAGACATGATTAATATGCAATACTTTATTATGACATTTTGATACTTGGAACATAAAAATGAGGATATGATGTGATGATGAGATTAAAGTCCCTATAAGATGAATACATGTATGATAAGAAATATAATTATACGGCACTAGGAAACTTAGTGGGTATCAGTAGTAAGATAAATGTGTGGCATGCAATATATTTTCTTACAGTACTGCTATATGGATATCGACGCTCTTGCATGACATTTGGTGTTATCTGCTTGAGTTAACGAGCTCCTTTAATTCTGTTAAGGCTTTTGAGCCCCCTATTTCTATCTCAATTTCCTTCATATACCTTATTTGATCTTGCTAAGTGTTTATAGAGGCCCAATAAATAAAATGTATGATGCGTAAGGTTCTTACCATGATAAATAATAAGATATTGTGTAATATAGTTTTTGTCAAGAATTCAAATTATATAAAGACTTGAATAAGTGAAATGCTTAAAACTTAGAACTACCTTAACTACTTTTATTCTTACATTACACTTGAATTTAGTTGGATGAGAATGCATAAATATAGCTAATGGTTTTCAAGTATAGAAATTCTTTTAAAATATTTAAACGAGGAATTCTACATTATCTATTTTTTAACATTTATAAATGCTATTCTCTCAAAACCTTGATAATTTGAGTACCACTAGCCTTTATTCTTAGCTTGTTGATTTTATCACGTGCAGATTGTAAATAGAAGTCTATCAGCCAGAATTAAAGACATGCATCACTGTAGAAGATTTCCATTATAGTCTTTTTGTATAACCTAATATGTAACTAGCATTATGGGTTTTAACTTAACTTTGGAGTTGTAATGAATTTTATTGAAAGTATTGCAATCTTTAAGAGTAGAATTTATGCTTGAATGTCTATACATTAATGCATGGTATGAGAAATAGGATTGTATTAATGATTGTATTGATGTTGCTTGAGCTTTGATATATATAGTAGTAGTTGATGATGAGATGGTGATTATAGAAGTGTTACTTTCTTTTGTAGGTTTTAGTTAAATCCATTTTTATAGGAAATTCTTGTAATTTTTTCATAGAAATTTTTAACATATATTATAAGTACTTATAGGTTACTTTATGATTTTGCAAGGCATATATGATTATAGTACGTTAATATAGATTTCATTTTATTATCTTAGTACAGTGTCATTTGGCACAAAATGTGACATCTCTTATCTAGTCCTTCAAGATGAAGGAATGCCACATTTAGTAGTATTAGAGTATAGGTTTAGGCAATTCTGAGCTTTTATCTAATATGAAGAGAGTATATGAATAAGTAAAAGCACATTCCATATAAGTTTGGAATGGAATATGACTCTAATAGATATCCTCTGGTCTTTGTAGGTTATAAATGTCTTCTAATTCCTTCCATCCAACAGATGAGGAGGAGAGTTATGCCTCTTCTAATGCAGCAAGCTCTAGTTAGTCTTGAGATGCCAATACAGAATGCAATTTTTCATGTAGCTTGCGGATATGTTGAGACAGGTCGTAGGAGCTATTCATCAAGCTAGAGTTGCATTAGTATAGGCTCTAGCCAAACCACCTAAAGAGAAGCTTCAAAAGTATGGAGTAGTTGAGTTTAGAGGGAGGGGAGAGGATGGTGCTATGACGACTTAGTGTTGGTTGGAGAAAATAGAGAGGGTATTGTAGTAGATATAATGCACTGTAGAGGATAGTATGATTTGTGCAACCTCCTTGCTAAAGGAGGAGGCATAACAGTGATGGGACACAATATCTCAAGATGCAAGAGTAGAGCAGAGGACATGAGATTCTTTCTGATTGATTTTAGAAAGAAAAACATTAGAGATTTGTTTATTAATGAGAAAAAGAGGAAGTTCTTACAACTGAGATAGGGTAAGTATGAGAGGGACTTCATATGGCTCATTAGATATGCCAAAGAACTGCTTCCTATAGAGATTGAGAGGCGTCATAGGTTTGAGCAGGGACTGCATAGTGAGATTAAGATCCATCTCACTACTCATCCTATTAGAGAGTTTTCTACTTTACTGACTGCAGTCTTGGGTCTTGAGCATGTTAGAGAGGAGAAACAAATGTTCTTGAAGCATTGAAGTTTTCATGGATGATTTTTCTATTTATGGTCCAATCTTTTTTAGAAAATCTTGTTAGTGTCTTGAAATGATGTGAAGAGACTAACCTTATGTTAAATTGGAAAAAATGTCATTTCATAGTGCAAAAAGGGATTGTCGTCAACCATACAATTTTAGAAAGATGCATAGAAGTTGAAAAGGCCAAGGTGGAGGCAATCGAAAACATGCCACTACCATCATCCTTGAGAGAAATCAAAAGCTTCATAGGATAATGCCAGATTTTATCAAAGATTCATCAAGCACTTTACAAAGATCGCGAAACCATTATGCAATCTTCTAGGCAAGGATGTTCCTTTTCTATTTAATGATCAATGTATGAGTTCTTTTTGTAAGTTCAACAAGGCACTAGTATCAACATCAGTCATCTTGTCATTAGACTGGTCATCACTTCCTTTTGAATTAATGTGAGATGTAAGTGATGTCACCATTAGAGAGGAAGGATAAGAAAGCATACATCATCTACAATGCAAGCCAAACATTGGACAAGAGGCAAGCCAACTACACAACCACGGAGAAGGAATTTCTCATTGCAGTATGGACTTTGGACAAGTTCAAGGATTATCTATTTGGATCCAAGGTTACCATGTATACTGTCCATGCGATGATCAAGTAGTTAATTAAAAGAAAGTTACGAAGCTTAGATTTATTAGATGGGTTTTACAACAACAGTTTGATTACAAAATCATGGATAAGAAAGGAAGGAGAATGTGGTCCCCAATCATTTATCTAGAATCAGAAGAGATGAAGATGCTGAAGAAAATCCATTGGTGCCAATCGATGATACATTCCCGAAAGAATAAATTTTTTTCGTCTAACAAGTAAAGGCTCCATGGTGTAAATTATACTAATTATCTAGCAAGCACGATAATTTCTCATCACCTTATTTATAATAAAAGAGGACACTTCTTCTGAGAGGAGAGGAATTATAATTGGACAAGCCACTACTATATAAATAATGTGTGGAGTATTTATGCAAAGATGCTAACCAAAAGAAGAGGTTTTAAGTATTATTTTTTGTCATTTTTCACCGTACAAAGGACAATTCAACACCACAAAGAGTAAAACTAAATATAACACCCATCGTCCAATCCCGAAGGACCAAATGACTAATGCCACATTCGATGCCGGAGCACCGTCTTATCTTACTAAATAATTTCATCTCATTTATTAGAAGTGACTAAGTTTTCGTAAGGAGGCAAACATTTTTTTTACAAGGTATAAGGAAATTCCTACGAAAAATTCACACAAGTTTCCCCTAAAAATCAACTTGCTACACAAAGAAAATAGATATACTTCCAATATTTATATACATCTTCAAACTCCAATACTCCAATTCAATACAACAAATCACAAGCACTTCTAAATACTCATCCATTCACATAGGTTCTATCATGATATTATATCATTCATTCAATGAATTAAATATCAACATTCGTGCACCATAAATTAACAATAGATAATATTACTTAATTAATCACATATCTCATCAAATACAAACTCAATATTTACAACTTTAATACTTTTTACAATAATCCTATACTTGCCAAAATTACATCTCCAAAACTTATCCTACCCTAAATCACAGTTTCCTCTCTAATGCTACGCCTCTCTCTGATGCTACGCCTCCAGTCTTCAAGTAGCATCCACTGCTCACAACCTGCGCGTGATGAAAATCAACACGCTGAGTGAAAGATTCAGTGGTGCTAAATAAAATACTTGAATATATTTCATATAAAATGCTAGAAATAAATCATAAAATTCCAAGTATGTTAAAAATAATTAAAACATAAGTCATATGAAACTTAACCATGAGTTAACAAAATCATAAATATATATGAAGTGTTCATTTAAAATACATTTCCATACTTTCAGTTAAAACATAGCAAAAGTATTTTTAGCATCTAAAGCATATGTTTCGTTACTTTCATTATATCTTGGGGCTCAAACATACCAGGAGAAACAATAACAGATTTGATTCCATATCATAACATATTTGGCCTTAGGCCGCCAACCATAACATAAAGGCATTAAAGCCTACTTATACATAATAAGTGCGTCCGCTTAAACATAAGGGCTGATAACCCTAGCATATGATCATAGCTCATATCATATCATAATGGCACTAAAGCCAAGCATGCTCATCTTACATAAATGAATCATATTATATCACATTTCAACCAAGTACATAAGAGCCCAAATCATATTATTTCTTCATAAAATATCGTATTTCTTATAACTCATTTCTTAACAAAACTTTCATGACTTAATTGTTTTTACTTCAAATTTTCTTAACTTACAACTTGTAAAAAGTCCATCAAACCCACTTATATTTCAAACAAAAATCATACTTTCATAGTACATATATATATATATAGCTTAAAATACTTAGAAACCATCATTTAGAAGAGCAAAAACATGCCTTACCCGCTAGAAAGAGGTTCAGCCTCTTTATGAAAACAAAGGAGGAATGGTTTCCTCCATCAAAAGTCTTAAATACTAACTTAAAATCACTACTCAAAACCATTAAATTTAATACTTGAAACAATTAACCATAAAACCCATTTTTACACATTCAAAACCTTCTTTAAGTCTTGATAAAATGCTTAAACACTAGAATTCAAAGAAGAGGTTTTAACCATCATCAAATTGCTTATTAACAAACTCATTTAAGTTAAAATCAAGCATAGAAATCAAAGAAATCATAGTGTCCTTCACCACCATAGGTTCGGCCACTCTTGTAAATAGAAGGGGAAATGCTTTCTTTTCAAAATAAACACACTTACTTAAAAGAAAACCTTCAAAGACGCATTAATCATCAAAGAAAACAAAAATAAGAAACAAATCAAAAAGGCCTTCCTCTTAGAGAGGTTTGGCCACTCTTAGTTTAATGGGAAGGAAATGTTTCCCTTCCCTTCCAAGCATCTTATCATGCTTAAGAATCATCGAAAATCAAGTGAAAACATTCAAATACTCATTTCCCAACTCAATTCACACAATACTCAAAATTTCATTCAAAACCTAAAAATTAAAACTTGAAGAAAATGAAAGTGGAAATGAAATAATAATGCACTAACTTTATAAACAAGCTTGAAGGAGTTTAGAAAGCCTTAATCTTTGGCTTTTTCCTTCCTTTTGGTAGAGGGTTCTCTAACCTCTTTAAAGTAAGAGAAATTCACATTAAAATAAAAAATTGACACAAGAAATGGATGGAGCATGATTTAGTGCATCAATTACAAGTCTAAACCTTGAATTCTACTTATTAATTCACAAAACTCAAAAATCACAAATTACTTGTTCTTGGTAGAGTCTCAAATTCCTTAACTTAAAACTTCAAATTCTTACTCCTAAGCTTGAGTCTTAGTGCTTGTTTGCTATTTCAAGGCTTAAACTAGGTGATTTGGTGAAGTTTTGATGTAGAGAAATGAGAAAAAATGGATAAGAAGAAGAAGAAAAAATGGCGTGGAAGAGGTGGAAGAGATGAGTGAATAGTGTTGATGAGTTGTCCACCTTTAAGTAGAAAAGTCAAACTTGACTACTTAAGTTTATGTGAAATGGATGTCTATGATCAAGTTAAGGTATTCTCATCCAATGGCTCTAAATATTCATCAAATAATTCTCCTCTAATTATTATTTAACTCCACCAATTAATTAAATTAATTCCATAAAAATAATTCCTCAATTATTCCTTAACATACTACAATAGAAAACACTATTCATTAAATGCCTTAATTCTCCGAAAATATTCATGAAGTACTTTCTACTCACCTAAATCATGCAAACATGCTCCAAAAATATTAAATGAAACACTAGACATGCATAGTAATTTTTTCAGTCCAAAATAATACCAAGTCCCGGACCGATGGTACTATTCATAAATCGATAAATCACTATTACTGACACTACAAAAGACACTGAAAAATAGACTATTACAGTGGCGCCTTTTGGTGGAATGGCTGTAGAGTTGGAAGAACTCCAAAGTTAAGCGTGCTCACTTGACAAAAATCCTAGAATGGGTGACCTACTGGGAAGTTTTCATTTCACCTGCGGGACAAAACCGTGCCAGTTTTGCCGATCTAGTATGGGATGGAACCGGCTTGATCTAAAGTGGACAATTCCTCTGGTGGTTGGAGTTAGGGCGTTACAATTTGGTATCAGAGCCTGACCCCCTCCAATAGATATATGGTTCGAGGATGAACCATGCGGAAGTTGGTGGGCCTATGACATCCCGACCCAGCAAAGCGATCCTAAGAGGGCGGGTAGAGAGGGTTCTTGGCGAGCTTCTAGGATGGCAGGCTAGCTAGGATAGTAGAATGCGAGACACATGAATGAATCAGAGCTTGACCCCCTCCAGTAGATATATGGTTCGAGGATGAACCATGCGGAAGCTGGTGGGTCTGTGACATCCTGAGCTAGCAAAGCGATCCTAAGAGGGCCTAAGAGGGCAGGCTAGCTAGAGTAGTGGAATGTAGGACACAGGAATGAATCAGAACATATATAAAAAAGGGGGTAACTAATCATTAAAGGCGCCTTTTGGTGGAATGGCTGGAGAGTTGGAAGAACTATAGGGTTAATCATGCTCATTTGACAGAAAATCTAGGATGGGTGACCTATTGGGAAGTTTCCATTTCACCTGCGGGACAAAACCATGTTGGTCTTGCCGATCTAGTATGGGATGGAACCGACTTGATCCAAAGCGATCAGGTGGTTGGAGTCAAGGCGTTACACAAAGATTCTTCAGGTTAGATTTTTCTAGCCAAACCTTTTTAAAGATGTCGAGTAATTCATCTCTACCTGTGATAAACGCAAGAGGGTAAGGAATATATCAAGGAGGAATGAGATGTCCTTAACGAGCATAGAAGAAGTAAAGCTATTCGAATGTCATCAACTATGTATCTAAGTGAGTCAAGGCAATATTAGTATCAACAAACGATTTAAAGATAGCTATTAAACTCCTAAAAAAATACGTCCTCAAACAATTTAGAAATCTAAGAGCCATCATCAATAATGAATGATCACAATTCTGCAATAAGTCTATAGATTTTGTTGAAGAAATATGGAATAACCTACCGAATAGCCATCTTTACCATCCTTAGACAGATGGACAAATTGAGATCCCCAATTGCAAATTAAAATAGTTATGAAAAAAAAGCAAATAGTTTTATAAGAGACTGATCCTTAAATTAGATGACTCTCTAATGGGCTTATTAGATAGATTATTAGAGCCCAGTCAAGATGACTCCATTCTAACTCGTGTGTAAAAAATCTTGTCACCTACTAGTTGAACTGGATAGGATGCACTATTTGTAACATCTGCCAATTGATCCCAAGGAATATATGATGGATGCCACATTTGGTGGGTAAAAGCACCCTTCTAAGATACACATTTGAAATCTTACAATTGAAGGTATGGATAATACTTTTTTCGAGTCTTATAGGTGTAGGAAGTCCATGATTTAACTTAGAAAATGATTTGGGAAAATCCTGTAGAAACCTATAAGAGTTTCCCCTGAAAATTTGGACTTAACTAAAATTTATGAAAATAAGAAACATAATCCCAACATCATCAACTTCAATTTTCAAATCTCAATCATAGTAACTCTAATATCCATTCAAATCAACATCAAATATTTTATAATATCCATACAAGATTCCACACAAATATCTATCTTAATCCATAATATGACCTATATACATCATAGAAAATTCTAAACCATAAATATATATTCTTCTAGGACGTAAGTTAATAGAAAAATCCTTAATTGAGTACAGTCTCCAATATTGAGTCTACAACCTGCGCATGATAGAAATCGATGCGTTGGTATAAAACTCAGTGATGCTCAACGTATTCACTCATCCTTAAGTTGCAATAGCAACAAATTTCACAAAATTCATTTACAAACATCATTCAATAAATTTCACTATAAGGCATTAATTCAAATAACATAATAAGCAATTTGAATAAAAATTTTACATGCTTAAGTCATAAATACATGATTCAAACATTTATGGTAAGAATTACATACTTGTATCGTGAACTCATTATAAAGCATATAAAGTAAGAGTGCATACTTACAATGACATAAGTGTAAATCATGAGTTAAGGGTTCCTATACATAATATCTAATTCTTAATATTTACACATAAGAATGCATACTTGTATTATAAGCTCATCATAAAAGCATCAAAAGTAGAAACACATGCTTATAATGCTAAAAGCATAAATCATGGGTTTAAAAAGATATCTTATATACTTAGTATCTTATTTCCTAAGCATTTATTTCATTTTAACATATGGGTCTTATACATGCTTAGAAGAATTCAGAAGTAGAACAAATTAACAAATAGATAATCTAAGAGGCTTTAAAAGCCAAATAGACGCAGAGGAGCGCATCCACTCATGCAAAGGGCACCCATGTGCCAAGCATATGATCATAACTATATCTAGATAATCAAATTAGCTTAAATATGCTAAGCATTTTCAGAAACAGAATAATCATATTCATGAGCATTGAATGCATACCAAGTATGTAATAAGGGTCTAAACATTTGATTTTCTTTTTTCTTTAACTTGTTACAACTCTTATTCTTATCACATAAGCACATAGTATTTCTTAAACTTAAATCTCAATAATAAATCATTTCATTTATTTAAGATCATTCCTTTTATATTCTTAATGTTCAACCTATGCAAAATGCATTTCATAAACCATAATGATTCATAAAGTATAAATCTTAAACATCAATCATCTTATTAATGTAGCATTAATTAACTTATTAGTTTGGCCCTTATAAATGCTTAGAGATTTTAATTAGTAGACAAAGGAAACAGAATCAAACATAGAGGGCTCAAAAGCCTTAACAAAATCGAAGGAGCATGTCAGCTCAAACAAAGGGCACGAAGTGCCTAAAACCAGAATCACATGCAAAGGATGTCCTTATAAAGTTGTACTACAACAGAATAAGCATGCCACACCTCTATTCCACTACTAACACCAACCAAGCTTACTAAGGCCTTGAAAAGAATTTATTTAATCAATTCATTACTCATAGCATTAACAAAATCTCATATTCAGATTTCTAGATTAAATCAGACGAACATTCCCTTCATGAATCATAATTTCGTATAAGCATATTATGATTTTCACCCTTGGATTTAATGGACCAAATCATATAAAGATTAAACAATAAAACTTGTGTTTTCTTTACTTTCATATATCGTATTCACATAATCAATCACATAAAAATTCAAATGTTTAAGCATAGTTTCAATATTCTTACTCAAAATCAAGCTACGACATATAAACATGTTAATTAGTTATACAAACACTATAAGTTGAGGAATAGATTAGAGCATTTGATAAAAATAATTTAAAATGGAGTAATTAGCAAGTTTAGAATAAAAATTAAGTTTGAAAGACTTTTAAAGTTTAGAGAGTAAATTTCGGCAGAAGCACTAATTGAATAACCATTAGACAAGATTTATGATAGATGTGGAAGAAAAACATAAGGCAGAAGCGCTTGTTGAATAACTCTTGGTCAGGGCTTATATAAATGAGGAAGTAAACATAAGGCAAAATCGATTACTGACTAACTCTTGGTCAAGACTTATAGATGGAAAAGTAAAAATAAAGCAGAAATGCTTGTTGAATAACTCTTGGTCGACGCTTACAACAAATGCTTAAAAAATCAAGTGAGTTCCTAAGCATTTCCTTAAAGTAAAAAATCAAAGAAGTTTTAGCATCCATTAACAAAATGAAATTAGTTTTTTTTATAACATCCATGTAATGGAACCAAGTTCCAAAATCCTTTTTGGAAAAAGAAAACATATAAATTGAACTTCGAGTTACAACATGATAAAGCCTTTTACAATTTTATAAATACAAGTCTTTTACATTGCTTGTTTAAATAAACACGTCAACACTTTTAGAATTTATATTATACAATATCAAAAAGGGACATTAACCATCAACTAAGCATACTATAGTATTATGTCAGTCTCTAATAACACTATTAAGCATTCGATTAGTATTATTTCACCCAATTTAATCAAAATCCCAACTTTTAGCTCATAGGAAAATCATTTAATATAAGCATTTAGAAAACATATGTTTACCAAACTTCAAACACATATCAAATAACATTTTTAGATGTAATTCTATTAATTAAAAGTAAGGAAAACTCATGCCTCATTAAATGCCAACTCGATCAAAACTTAAGGAAAAGAAAAGAGGAACATCATCATTAAATAAATCACACTACAACCTTCAATATATATCCAATAACATGATTAAACATTCACTTAATTCAACTTTATTCATTTAGGTTGAAATCCCCAAATTCAAGTCTTAGGAAATTCATCAAACTTACAAATTTCTTCAAAATATATACTTTTTTTTAAATCTCAATCATACACTCAACATCATAAAAAAAGTAATCTCATCAAATAAAAGTGAGAAAATCAAATGCACACCCACCCTAGGTGGTTCTGCCAAGACAAGAGAAAGGGCAAGAAAATAATTTCTTGTGAAATCAAGCATACTACTACATTCAATACACTTCCAAGAACACAGTTAAACATCCAATACACATCAATTTAAGCAAAATCATCAAAATCCCCAAATTTACTCACAGAACTTTAAAAATCAACTTCAAAGAAATTGAAGAGGACGTAGAATTATTAAGCACTAACCTTAAATAAGCCATCATTACCATGCTTAAAATCCTCACAAGTTCAAACCTTAGCTCTTTCCTTTATTTGCTTTAATAGTTCACCAATTTCTAGCAAAAGAAAAAAAATCTAACTCTTAAAACCATACGAAAGAGAGCAATGAATCATGCTAGAAGATAAGAGAAACTATAATCCCTAAATAAATTTCTAAACCCAACTAAAATCATAAGATTACACTTACTTGAACTACTTTTTTCTCTTAGATTTCCTTGGAAATGTGGCTTGAATCTTCAAAGATTAGCTTAAATCTTCATGTGTGATATTTAGATTTCAAGAAATTAAAGTCTAATTTGTGTTTTTTTCTTAGAAGAGAGTGAAGCAAAAATGGGGGAAGGGAGAAGGAAAGGATTTGGTCAAGAGGGAAGCGAAAGAGGAAATGAGGGAAATAAAGAAAAGAAAGGGAATAAGTCATTCAAATGTGTCAATGGCGTTTTTGTAATTATATCACAACTTACACGTAAGGTTGTTCAATGGATGGTTGAGATTAAACCACATCTCCTTAGATCCAAAGGTTATAATTAATTTCAATCACTACTTCCGTAAGTTATATTTAACTCCACACAACTTGTCATACTTATTCAATTACACCAATCTCTACACTTCAAAATTTCAAATTAAATTTTCAAAACACTTCATTAATAATTAACTAATCATGAGGAATTTATATCCTTAAATTTAATTAATCAAAATTATTCATATAAAATCTAATTAACAAAATAATATTATTAGAATCATTCTTAGGTCCAATAAAATATTATTTCCCTTTCAGGTGGTATCATTCATGACCTAGTAAAAATACTACCACATTAAGATCTTTAAATTATGGAACGTTGCATTATTGGCGATAAAAACTCTAATTTAACCTAAATAAGGTGACAGAGAAGAGACTACTACAGATAGATGAACTAGAGAAGCTATGATTGGATGCCTTCGAGAATGCAAGAATTTATATTGTCGGACTAAATGATGGTATGAAATACATATTCTAAAATGGAAAATCAAGGAGACCAAGTATTGTTCAATTCAAGGCTCAAACTATTTTTCGAAAAATTAAAATCCCATCAATCTAGACCTTTTAAAATGGTCAAGGAACACTGACATGGAGCAGTAGAAATTTGGAGTGAGAAGTTTGGAACATTCAGAGTGAATAGCCAGAAGCTAAACTGTACTTGTCTGGAGAACATCCACTAAAAAGGAGCCAATCGCTCGTTAACAAATCCAGGTTAGTGATCTTATATATATATATACACACACACATATAAAGAAAAAAATAAATATAATAATAAATAAATATATAATAAGATATACATAATCATATCCTTAAGCAATATTTATTTTCTTTCTTTTTTCTATATAAAAATAAAAATAAAAGGGATGTAATATATCCCCTAGCTATTAAAACAATGGATATGCTATCGCCTACCAAGAAGAAAAGAAAGATCATGTCATTGCCTATGGCATGAACAATGAGGTTTAGGCTATTGCTTAAGGAGAAAGAAGAAACCTCAAGATATCACTTGTGGCATATACAAGAGACACTTAGGATATCGCCTAACATACAAATTTAATAAGCCAAGAAACTGCATCAAAGGGAATTAAAGAAGCAAAGGTGGTTGCATGAACTGCATCAACCTCAAGCAGTTGTCACCTACCTCCATTGGGCTCTCGCCTAACTAGGTATGCTTCTCCTTTTCTTTCTCTGATTTGACAAGTATGAGATTGCTTACTTAACACACATGCTAGCACATGAGATCACTGGAATTGCATATGCTAGTATATAAGATCATTAGCTACTTAGATTTTACAAGAAATCTTTTAATAAGGCTTGTTTGTCAATCTCTTGTTAGCTTAGGTTGAAACTGTTTTACACTATATTTTAATTATTTTTGTGTTATGGGTTTGACTTGCGATTTTATATTATATTTAAGCTTAATTAGTTAATTGGGTTTTAATATATTAGAGGTATATAATTAATTAATTAATTAATAACTAAGTTATAAATATACTAAGAGTTAACGGGAGGTGCTTAACAGAATTGATACGTAATTGCTCGCACGATGCACAATATGGA
Organism: Jatropha multifida; assembly: GCA_948099535.1. NCBI lineage: Eukaryota > Viridiplantae > Streptophyta > Magnoliopsida > Malpighiales > Euphorbiaceae > Jatropha > Jatropha multifida. The sequence goes on from CANUEX010004978.1 coordinate 59,379, forward strand.
GAAGTTACCTGAGCAATTACTAGAGAATTGAGATGTCATGCACGTAAAGGGATAACTACCAGGTGCCTTATAAAACCAAGGTCAAACATCAGATTAAGCCCCCAACAATCAACTCCAAAAGAAATTGAACTCAAATACAATTTCTTAAGCAAATAGCAATTTCAATTTCTTTTATGTTCATTGTAATTTCTTTTTCCAAGTATTCTCAAATTCTCTTTTGCAATTCCAGTCTTTGTTAATACAGTATTCTTAATTCAACCAATCTATTTATTTTACAAAGCTTTTACAACCTTTATTTTTCAAGCATTGTCAATTAATTTCCAACAGTTGGTGAAACGTTTATCATGGAGCCAAACCCTTCAGTCCTTTGATTAAAAAGTTCAGGTGGCGCAATTTATCTTGTAGTTGGTAAACTTCAATACCTGGCACGTTCAAGTTATTATTAATCTACAATTGTTTTACAATATGTCCAGTGGGATTTCGTTATCACAACTTTCATTTCTTTGATTTTCTGAATTACTGTCTTTGAGGTTCATCGATTCCTTAAAAAACACACTCTAAAAGGGAAATTGTTAGGTCATAGGACTCAAACGAAGGACAAGTTGTAGATCTTGGAAATTTTAATCCATAGAACATGGAACATGTTGAAGGAGGATATAATCCTCAGGAAGAAGAAGAGATTCCAATTCCTAATCCTAAATCCATAAAAACTAAACGTACATTGTTTGTCGAACAAAATGAGGAGCATAGTAAGTTGATTCTTGTATCTTTATCTTTTTCTGATACTAATTAACTCTCTATTGTTGAAATCTTGAAGAAAGGCTTGGAGAAGCAGACATAGACTCTCTTGAAAATGATGAAATTGATGTTTGAGAAGTATTTTTCTCCTGGATCTCTTCTCATTTCATCACCTATTGGCCAATAGGTAACGAAGGCTGAAGAAGCAGATTTTGCTTCCAAGAGTAGCAAAGAGGCTGGATGGCACCGGCCTCAAAGTTTTCCAAGGGGCATTGATACAACTCGTGTTAATAAGAGGAGAGGGACCAACCTCCACACATAAGGTAGGAGCAGATGACATTAAACTCTAAGTTGTTGCTTCAATCTAGTCGCCCTACTAGTAGAACTCAGGGTCATCCTAAAATCTATAAACACACAAATCCGGCAATGCATCCTGGAGCATATGACTCAAAAGCTATACCAGTACACCAGATGCCCCAAGTGACAGTTGGCTTGGGGTAACTGCTCCAGTTACAGGTAACCTCGCTCCTCTCGCTCCTCAGGTTACCATGGAAGCCTTAAGGGATGCTATGCAGGAGCGTTATGGGCCTGGCCTTAAACAAATTCACTGACCAAAATTCTATAACCATATAGTGTGGAGAACTGGTAAACATGGACAAATTTCCTTCTTACAGGCTCAAGTTGTCCCCTAATTCTTTTATAAGTACTACCTTTACTTGGTACTCCATAACTCCCAGGAATTTTATTTGTACATGTTAATTCCATACGCAGTTCTTTAAAGTTTAACTTAAACTATGTGTAGTTGAGTTGTCTAGGTTGACACAAAGAAGTGGTGAGTCAACGGATACATTCATTGCAAGGTTCAAGAAATTAAGGAACAGATGCAAAGTATTCTTACTAGAGGTAGAATTTGTAAAGATGACATAATACGGTTAGGACTTCAAGCTAAGAAAAAGTTCCAAGGAATAGAGTTCAAGGACTTCTATAAGCTTACTATAAAGGTGGCAGAATATAAGGAACTACTTAGGGAAGAGTCATAGAGGAAAAGATCTACAATACATACCTATTTTCAGGAGACTCATTAGGACGCAATCGTTGCTGATTTGGTCAATTCTGGTTCCTTTATTTGTCCTTCTCTTAAGGTACTTGTAAAAGGGGGCTCTGGGAAGACATATCAGGAATACTATTCAGGACCATATTAATAAGGGTATCCTTAAATTCCTTGAGAAGGAGCCAATGTTGAGAGATGATGATCTCCCCCCCCCCCCCCTTCCCCCCATAAAAGTCACCTGAATAGAGACAGTAAATAAACAGAGTGACAAAAAGTTGATCCCAAGATAAAAGAAAAATAAAAAAGGATAGAAAGCAACATTACCAATTGTCGGAGAAGAGAAAAGTTTGATAGAAACACAACATGATTGAAAGTTGCATCCAATGATCAATGGCCTTAAATTTTTAGTGGAGCTTCAAACTAATTTGATTTTCAGTAAGAGAAAAATTAAATAAACAATAATTAATTTTCAATAGTTAGTGAAGCGCTTATCGTGGAGTCAAACCCTTAAGCCCTTTGATTAAGAAGTTCAGGTGGCATAATTTATCCCACAGTTGGTAAACTTCAATACCTAACACGCTCAAGTTGTTAGTCATCCATATTTGTTTTACAATGCAAACAGAAATGCGTCATTTGTACAAGTAAGGCATGTTGGAGATCAGGCTTTCTGCTCTACAGGTCAAATGCCCGTGTTCAACCAACAATAAATAACTATATGGTTTTTAATATAAAATAGTGTGGGTAACTAATTTTGCTATATTAAGATATATACAAACATACATGACATTTTCAAATTTGTTTTAACTTAATAACTATCCTAATAGAACTCTTATCATTTATTTTTATTGGATGATATTTTTCGTAAGAGTAAGAATTTGTTGCATTTGCTGTCAATAGTACCTAACTCAAATATAACTCTTATCATTTTCATGCAACAGAAAAAGATCTCTTGTTACAAAAGTTCTTCTTCCCCAAATTATTATATTAATTGTATTTGTCATTTTCAAGTTCTTATCAATCAATTCCTCAATCACCCACTAGTCTTCCTACTAAATAAATTAATAATTTGCTACCATTTTCCAATGGAAGATGATGCATCATCAAGCTTGCTTTCTAATGGCAAGACAAATATTGTAACTTCAGAAATTTCAGATTCATTTGATAGCAATTATCATCCTTTTCGTTCAAGCAAACGCCCAAGACTAGAGCATAATAATAATAATAATAATAATAATGCACCAAAACTCAAAGGGGTGGTGCCACAACAAAATGGACATTGGGGTGCACAAATATACACAAATCATCAAAGGATTTGGTTAGGGACATTTAAATCTAAGAAAGAAGCGGCAATGGCATATGATAGTGCAGTAATAAAGCTTCGTAGTGGAGATTCATGTAGAAATTTTCCTTGGAATGAAAGGAACATTCAAGAGCCTAACTTCCAAATCCAATTTAGTGCACAAGTGGTTTTGAATATGATTAGAGATGGGTCTTACCAACCAAAATTTTCTGATTTTCTTAAGACACAGTCTAGAAGACAACAAGTTGCGGGCACAAGTAGTGTTGAGAATATTAGTATTCAAACATATGGTGATGGACAATTTTCATGCAAACAACTTTTTCAAAAAGAATTAACACCAAGTGACGTGGGTAAACTTAATAGGCTTGTTATCCCAAAAAAATTTGCCATTAAATATTTTCCTTATATTAGTGGAAATGTGGAAGAAGACGTTGGAATACAGGATTTGGAACTTGTATTTTTTGATAGGCTAATGAAGTGTTGGAAGTTTAGATATTGCTATTGGAAAAGCAGCCAAAGTTTTGTTTTCACAAGAGGGTGGAATAGGTTTGTAAAGGAAAAAAATTTGAAGGAGAAAGATATTGTAACATTTTGTGCATGTATAGGCCCAACTACAGTACAAGAAGGGCAACATTTTTCCTTAATTGACATAACTTATAGCAACGACCAAAGTTGTTTGGCTAATGATGGGATTATCCATATCGAGGAGATGCAGAAAGATTTGGAATTGAATTTGGGACAAACAATCAGAAACAAATCCCACAAACATGAAGAAAAAGGAGAGAATGGATTTAGAGAATTGGAATTGAAAATTAGCTCCAAGAGAAAAGGATTGAGGCTTTTTGGTGTTCAAATTAATTGATAAAGAAATTAATCAAATTCTAAAGTTGAAAGTAATAAAGAGCTGTAAAAGACAAGAATTTGTTGCATTATGAAGGTTGATCATATTTCGAAAATGAAAAGAAAAAATGCAATTATTGGTTAACTTTTTTTTTTTTTAAATCACAAATATCTAAACTCTATTATTAGAGATCGAATAATCCGATTCGGGATTTAATCATAGTTAAGGGTCTTCACCCCTCCCTGTAGGAGCATTTAATGAAAATTAAACTCAAGAGTTTTTCTATACATTCAGTCTGCGTTGCCAACTGAGCCAGAACTAGTAAGCGTATCGATTAACTTATTAATTAAGACATTGTCACTAATTGGCTATTAATGGACAACCACGTAAAGGATTGGAATAACTTTAGCTATATTTGAATTGCTCTTGTTAGCCTTAATTGGTCATCTGTTACATCAAGAAATTTGTTTATTCTTTCATTTTATATGTTGATTGGTCCGATATTTTTTTTAATGAAATCAAACATTTCTGATAAAGTGAATTCAATAGACATGGTATGGAGCACCGGTTATGATATATTACGGTGCATACTACACTCAAAAAATATAATCTATTAAAAATTAGTGATTCCAAATAAGAATTAGCTCTTGAATTTGACAATAATGAATATTTAGTAAATTTATAAATTATAAATCACAATACAGAGTTTTTTAAATAATTATAATTTATTAAAATTCAAATAAGTAGACAATCATTTATATGCATAAAATGAAAAGCACTAAGTTTCTATACCAACATCGTTAGTAGAATTACTAGGTAATCATCATCCGTACAATTCATATCATTAATCTATATATATAATCATGGAGCCAATGAAAATCCTCGTAAAGCTGACTTGCGCTCTCTTTTCTGTGCATTTCTTCTTTTCTATATTTACAAATTTTAAAATTATATATATATATAACTTTTAAAAAAAATATCAATATCTAAAGCTTTAAAATTTTAATTTTTTAAAATTAAAAATCTAAAACGTTCCTACTTTTTTTCCTATCATTTCTATATACCTATATTTATCTATTTGTCTATACCTCTACTTAATCAGATTTAACGACCTTTTGTTTTGTTCTTTTTTTTTTCTTCTTTCGATTATTTTTGTCACAACACTAAATCATGCGCCATATCCACATCAAAACTATTTTATTAATTTGCAAATGTAGAGAATTAAAATATAAAATCAATATATGATTACAAATATATAGAACACTAAATGTAAATATTATGGTATCAATTTATATAATAAAATTATATTTACTACAAGAAAAAAGATATAATTACAAACTCAATAATTTCAAATTAGTAAAAAATTTAATATAATAATTCTTGATAATCAAAATCAAAAAATTCTTACTAGTCAAAAGTAATTAAAACTAAACATATATATATATATATATATATATATATATATATAAAATAGTATGATAAGATAAATTTTTAATTATAATAGAATTATATTATAATATTGATATAATAAAAATAATAAATGGATATCATTATTAGAATAGGACTAAATATGATATTAAAAGATTTTTATAATTTATTGCAAAAAAAATGATATTGTAATATTATCACATTGTATTCTTCTCTCACAAGATAAGGTTGACAATTTTAAATTTTATATATATATATATATATATATATTAATCATGTCAACAACTACAACTATAATTTTTAATTTTATTTATTTTTTAAGTATTGGATAATTTTTTATTTAAAATTATATTAAATTTTTTAATAAAATTTAGATTCAAATAAAAAATTAATATAACCAATCAAAATTAAATTACATTTATTTTTCAATCAATAAAATTAAAGTCCTCAATGATATTTTTATCAATTTATAAACTTAACATTGGTGTTTTAAAAATTCAAAGTTTCCTAATTAAGATGTGAGTAAATTATCATTAATGATCTTGTTAATCAATCAATAGAATACAAATAAAATTTAAAATTTCTATACAAGTAAAAAATTTACAATTTATACACACCAAAATATAATCTAGTGATAAATGAATATACGACTTCACAATAAATTCAAATTCAAATCCTTTTTCCTTTATGCTAAAAAAAATTTATCATTTATTATATTATAATTTGAATATTTAAATTTCTATGGTTCCATTGAAATATTTGAAAATAAAAAATAAAAAATATTATAATTATAAAATATCGATTTTACAATTCAAATAAAACTTAAATTTTTATTAATAAAATATAAAATAAAAGAAAGCAAGAAAAGAGAAAAAGAAAAATATGCATACTAAAGAATGCAGCAATGAAGAGATATGAAGTGAGTTTTAAATTTGAAAAACAAGTTATCAATTTTAATTATAAATTTAGCAATGAATAGAAATTTTTTTGCTAACCCATTTATAATCCTTTTATCAACTGTTTGCAACAAAAGAATAATAACACAAAATTTATTAATTAATAAAAAATAATGTAGGTGATAATGCTAAAAATGGAAAATTTCCATTTTTAATCCATAAATAGAATCTATATCAAATTTATAATTTAGAAACAAAAAAAATTTCATTGCTAATCTATAAATAGAAACATTTATCAAGTATATAACAAATCTATAAATCTATAAATTTATAACTCTAAACACAAAAAAAAGATGAAGAAACTACTAAATTATAAGAAAAATAAATAAAATTATTCTATTAATTGTAAAAAGAGAGAGTTAATGCTTATCATAAAAAAAAATATAATTGCAAACTTAATAATTTTAAATTAGCAAAAGTTATAAGTAATAATTCTTAATAGTCAAAAGAAATAAATTCTTAATAGCGAAAACAATTAAAACTTAATAGTTAAAAGCAATTAAAACAAAACATATATATAATAGTATAGAAGAACAAATTTCTAATTAATATTAATATAATAAAAATAATAAATTTAAATCATAATTAGAATAAGATTAAATTAAAATTTCTAATAGAATTTAAATTTAAATAGGAATAAAAAAATTAAAAAAATTAAAAATTTTCTAATTAACAAATGACTAAATTATTATTATTATTATTATTATTATTAACAATTAAATGAAAAGTTCATAAGAGATATTTTAGAGACCCAATGATTTCCTCCCCACCCACATTCGTACTTATATATTATAATACCCTGAAATTTTTATTTCGAAACATTCCCATTTAAATTTAAATTGTAAATTTTTAGCCAATAATATTACGCCACGTAATATTATGGGGATCGAAAATCATTTTGGTTCGCCCAAAAATTTATTGAATAACCGTTAATTGAATAAAATCGGACCAATATTTCTTTAATTGGACCGAATTAATTTAACTTAGACCCGAATCGGATATTTTTGAAAAACACTGTGCGTCACTATTCTTTTCTCCCCGGCAACTTACCTTGGACGGTTTGTTTTTATTTAATAATTAAAAACTTTATAATATTTTATTATTATTTTAATTATTATTATTTTATTATTATTATTATTTTTTTTTTCTTCTTTAAATCTTCACCTTCTTCTTCCTTGAGCTGCAACGCCAGCCTCTCCCTGCACCAGTCACTGCCTCCATCGCAGCACCACCTTCTTCTTCTTCTTCTTCTTCTTCTTCTTCTTCTCCTTCTTCACTGTCCCTGCGTTTGTCCCTCTGTTGCAGCAGCGCCACTTCCTCCAGCAGAGCAGAGCAACAGCAACAGCAGCTCCTCCGCCTCTCTCTGCGCCACCACGAGCCTCAGCCAGCTCCTCCTCCGCACCTGCAGCGTCACGCCATCAAGCAGCCTTCCCTGTCGCGAATTCGCCA
>CANUEX010004991.1:0-12199 GCA_948099535.1 Jatropha multifida
AAATTAACTAATGAATCAAATCTATATATGGGTCAAATCTAGATAAAAAATTTAATTGAACTGCAATGTTATTGTCATAGAGATTATTTCTTTTCTTAATAAATGTATACTAATTGTAATCAAATAAAACAAAAGGTGAGACTAGCTTAATAACAAAAACAATTCATAAGGACCAAGACATGGCCATATTTCATGGCTGTCTTTACGGCCTGAGAAAAATCCACGATGAAATTTTATTATTATTATTATTATTATTATTATTATTATTTTAGTTCAAAACGGAACCATAAATTACTATGCTTGTATCAATTTACAACAAATCCATATAAATTCATAAAATTGTGGCTAACTGTAACATGTAAAACCAACAAATCAAAATTTTTTTTTTTTACTTTTTTAGCTTTAATACGTTATTCGTACATAGGACTATGTGCATGATATGGTCATAGTTTCTATAAAAATTGAAATTGTTTTATATAACTTTGAGAAATAGATTCAAATAGATGCAAATACAAAATTTGATGTCTACGATCAAGGGTATAAATAGACTTATCTTTTAATATTGCTGTTATTGTAGAAGGTGTGTTTCATGCTCACCATACCATTGTTAAACTTTCAGAATTTCGGGAGAAAATAATTGTGATTAACCCGATTTTAGGGTATATTTAACGTATATATAATGGAGTTCGAATAGTTCGTATTAAATAAGGATTCCGAATCCTGATTTACTTCTTATTTAGAGTTATTTTAGAAGTCTATTTATTTAATTAAAATAATTTTATTATTATATGTTAACAGTATTGATGTTATTCTGCCATTTTTTTTATGGGGCAATTATTGAATTTTATTTAAAAGATTTCTATTTCTATTTCTATTGTTAAGTGCTTTCTTATAAAGTTAATTGAATTTTAAGAAAACTATGATTTTAAAGTGACAACACGTGAAAAAAGTGTTTTCATATGGGATTTTATTTGCTCTATTATTAATATTGGAAAAATATGAATTTATCATCAACTATACACATATGCACCACTAAGCATTTTGCTTAGTGATTAGCGATAGTCTTTTCTATACTATTATAGGGAAAATTAAAGGAGAAAGCAAGAACTTTAACTATAATTTTGTAGTACAATATTTTTAATTGGAACTTTATATGATGTATAATAACATTAACAGAACAATCATATGTATATAAGCATATATAGGTGAATAAAATTTATTCAAAATCCTAATGCTATTATAGAATATTCAATTTATATTTCCATATGCATTTTAGTTAGTACTTTAAATATTTTACCATTATTATTTATTTATGAAAATACATATGTAAAGGAAATAAATTCAGTATGTAATTGCATTTTATTGGGCTTATGGGTTATGAAACAATTTATGTTTTCGATAATGAAATGACTGTAATAATTTTATTGACTTAACTATTTTATTTAGCTTAATAAAAGTTATATTCTATATATTTACTAAATTACTAATAAGACATTTTCTTTATAGCATATGGAAGAACCAAAAGAAGATTTAAATTTATTTTTTGTATATAACCAATTTACTTTTCTACAAGATACTATTGTGAGAATGAAAAATATTAAGTCCCTTATGGTATATTTTGTAGATATTTATAATTATTAAATACTTATTAAGTATATTACGGGCGACATGTCATATCTTACAGTGGGTAAGGTGTGACATATATTCAGCTAAATTGGTTATATACAAAAAATAAATTTGTTAGGTATTAAGTCCCTTGTGGTATATTTAGTAAGTATTTATAATTATTAAATACTTATTAAGTATATTACGGACGACATGTCATATCTTACGGTGGGTAAGGTGTGACATATATTCAGCTATAAGACTTTTCTTTTAACCATTTCATTTATGTAATATTATCAAAAATCACAATGGGTAACATTTTATTTCACAACACCGCTAAAACATTCAATCATGGTCACTCCTCATACTACAATTACTAATTGGCTAACATCCTTCTTTCTCATATAAACAACTTTCAATCAAACTTTAAAATTATTAAAACCATAAAGTATCAAAAATATAATTCTTTACTTTTATAATCCATAAAACATTTATTCCAATATTTTCCTTTTTATTCGTAAATCAAACCCATTGAAAATATTTTGGCAAAATCACTTTCGTTTTATTTAGATAAAAGTAAAAAAATAATAGTACACAAACCTAAACTAGAAGGCTCCCCTAACTTTACTTCTTTAGCAATCACCCTCTCCTCAATCCCTTTTCTCTCACAAACTATAGCATGAAATTAATTTTCATATTAACTCCATACTACACAATATATACACACAAATTACCATAGGAATGTAAATTAAGCAGTAAAATGTATCATTCATGTTTTATTCATTAAATGTTCATGTAATGTAGAATTTCAGTATTTGAGTAGCTTGCATTCCATTGACTATATACTAACTTTCACATTTTATTTTGCCTTAGAATTTTTATAGTATGTTCCCAACATCTTAGGGTACTACCTTGTAAAATTGAAACTCATTTACATGCTCAAATGACTTAATTACAAAAGTTGAATTCTAATTTTTTTTATTCTGAGTAGCTTGCATTAATTTAATTGAACTCCACTTTCTTTTATTTATTTTTCATGAAATTTTTATAGCATCTTTCTCACATCTCAGGCTACTCTTAGATAAAATTTTGTGAATTTCGAAATTCATGTGCTTAGTCAAATTGGTCAATTATAGAGGCTGAATTTCAGGGAGAATCTCATTGAGCCAACTATATTCATTTAATTATAATCTAATTTCTTTCATCCATTGCATTAACCCTTTTACCATAACCGTTTCAACATCTTAACATAGTTTTCTACAAAATTTCATAATTTTTAGAGTTTATTTACTAATTTAAATAATTCAATCTTTGTGACTAAATTTTCAAGCAGCTCAATTGTGATAGACTTAAACAATCATTTACCTCCTTAGGCATTCTCAACTTACTTCAAAAACTAATTCATATATAAAAATTCTTCTAAAACTTAAATAATATAATTACCTTTCATATATTAGGATACCTAATCCATAAATTATCAATCAAATGACTAAAATCATCCAAGTTAGTTGATTATGCAAACTTGACCTCAAATTCATGCTTAACCACCTTTAATCACCTTAAAAGCACTTACAATTAATCATCTCCACCAAGTCAGCAACAAAAAGCAAACACCTCATATCATAGTTCATGGAAATAAAAAATAAAACCATGGAAAAGTGAGAGGAAGAGAAGCTAATCAACCTTTCCTTAAGAATCACTTGAAAATTCTTTGATTTTGCACCTCTTTTGCTTGGTCAAATATGGAGAAGAAGAAGAAGATAAAATGGGCTACGTAGAAGAATGGAAAGGAAAGAAATAAAAGAAAAAATCTAGGATTTTCTCGACAATTTGGTTCGATTCAAACTGGTTCAGTCCAACTCAATGGTTTGTATCACTTTTTCATTTATTTATAGGTTTTTTGTCCAGTTTGATTTCCAATAAAATAATCCCTTTCAAATATAATTTTCTTCATATTCGTATAATTATTTTTAGATATAAATACATATAAATAATTATTATACCAATAAATTATTAATTATTGGTAATAAACTCTAATATCCAAATTTTTTTAATTTCTTTAACCTTTCAAATTGATTAGCAATCACCTTAGTTACTATTTAATTAATATTAACATTTTTGAGATATTGTATTTCTCATTATTCTAGGTTTTCCTTTAATCTGGTTAACTGAATTTATCGAAAAGCTAGAATAATGAAAACTACAGTCGAACCTGTAAAGCCCAAAAATTTTAGATCTCAAAATGGTATTATTTGGTTCGGGTCAAAAATGGTATTGACCGAAAGAGAAATAATATTTTATTTGGACACGATAATAATATTGAACATAAGTCATATTTGTGGAGTTAATTAGATTTTATGTGATTGGTCTTAATTAATTAAAGTTAAGATATAAATTTTTCATGACAAAGTAAGTAATAAATTATTGGTGAATAGTAGTTTATCGGTTTATGAATAGTACTATCAGTCCGGGACTTCGTAATATTTTGGTCCGAAATAATTACTATGGATGCTTAATATTTTATTTAATATATTTAGAGTATGTTTATATGATTTAAGTGGGTGGAAAATATTTCATGAATATTTTTGGAGAATTTAAGTATATGATCAATAGTGTTTTCTAGTGTAGTATATAAGAAATAATTGAGGAATTATTTTGATGGAGTTTAATTTAATAAATTGATGGAGTTAAATAATATTTAGAAGAGAATTATTTAGTGAATATTTAGAGCCATTGAATGAGAATACTAGAGACTTAATCCTATCCATTCATTTGACATAAAATTAGTAGCCAAGTTTGACTTTGCTACTTAAAATCAATACTTATCCCACACTACTCCATCTTCTCCTTCTTCTTCATCCAACGCCACTTTCTCTCCTCTTATTGTTCTCCGTTTTCTTCAATTTCTCTACTCACAAAACTACACCAAAATCACTTGATTAAACCTTAGATTAGTAATTAAACCTTAAGAACTAATCTAAAGGAGTAAGAATTGGAGATTGAAACTAAGACTTTTGGAGGAAAGCTACAAATCAAGTAAGTTGTGAAATTTGAATTTTGTGAATTAGTAAGTGAAATTCATAGCTTAGACATATAGTTGATACTTTCAACCATGCTCCATCTTCTTCTTTTGTTATTGCTTGATTTTAATGGTTGATTTTTCTACTTTGAAGAGGTTGGAGAACCATTCTCTAAAGGGAAGGAAAAGGCTAAGGAATAAGGCTTTCTATGCTTATTCAAGCTTAATGTTAAGGTTAGAGCAATAATACTTTCCTTCTCCTTACATATCTTATGTTTTCAATTTTTAGGTTTAAATGTGATTTTGAGAATTCATGTTTTTAAATGAAAAGTTAGGGGTCCTATGTGAATTGTTTAGAATTGATGAATTTTGATGTTAGATGTGTTCTTAGGTGGGACTAGAAGTCATTTTTCGATCCTTTTATAATTTCCATCTGTTTCTAAATTCATGAAAGTTGTAGCTCTATTTCTTAACTTTCCAAAACATCCTCTTATGTTCAATTCCAATACTTGTAGCTCAACTGTTGATTTAAATACCAAAACTGGTTCTATTTTGGTGTCTCACTTGTATATCCGAATTGATTGTCCATTTTGGCCAGTAAAATGGCAAGATAATATCTTATGTCCTTCATGGAAGTTGTAGTTCCACTTCTTAGCTTTCCAAAACATCTCCTTATATCTAATTTGGACACTTGTAGCTCAATTTATGATTTTATTACCAAAACTGATTATGTCATGGCAACCCACTAGTATGTCTGAATTGGTTGCTTATCTTTGATCCCTAAAATGATAAGATTATGTTTTGAGCCTTCATGAAACTTGTATAATTTTGTCTTAGCTTTCTAAAGAATTAAATTTCACTCAATTTGGAGACCTACAAGTCCAATTATTCTCTAAAAACCCAGCAAAGGTCAAGGTTATTAAAGTGCTGGAAATTCTTGATGTAGTACATTTATCCACAAAACCCTCAAAATTTGACTAATTTATAAATACATCTTAATAAAAAGAATTACAGTAAATAATTAATGCAAATTAAGGATCTTGAATATGTTTTTTGTAAATAGAAATTTGCTTTGCATAAATATGCAAATTTGATAATTTTCCTAAGTTGTAAGTATATGAAATTTTGGTGGAAAATATGTTCAGTTATGAAATGTTTTGCTAAATATTGGTTTTAAGTATTTTAAGCTAAGTATTTATGTGTATTATGAAAGTATAATTTTTGTTTGGAACATAGAAAGATTTGATAAGTATTTACAAGTTGAAAGTTAAGTAATTTTGAAATAATAAGTACCAAGCTATGAGATGTTTTGCAAAAGACTTATGTATAAGTAATAAGGTTCTTTGTAAAATAATGGTTTTGATTTGAGCTCTACTATGCACAATTGAAATGTAGTAAGATGAGATTTATTTTGGTACGTGAGCATGCTTGGCTTATCAGGCCATTCTGTTATGTGAAAGTTATGATCATATGCTAGGCTCTGGATGCCTTATGAATAAGCGGACGCACTTATTATTATGTGTGGCTCTTTCGCAGGCCATTAGGGGTGCTTTCATAGGCTTCGTTTCTATTATTTTGATATTCTGAAATCAAATCTGTTTATATTTTTTCTGTATATGTATCAGCCTTCAACTAAGAATAAGTTCTATTATAAAAGAAAATGGAAATATATTTGTATTTGTGGGATTTTTCTTACATTTGTCAAATTATAAATTAATTTTTAAGTGAACTTCTTTATGGCTTTCAGAATATTTTATTTTAACTTGTACGTCTTTAGCATTTATTTTTATATTTGATTTAAGTATTTAAAGTTATATTTTAAGTTTGTTGCTTAGGCAACCTCATTTTTCTTATATTTGTCAAAATGTAAATTTATTCTTCAGAATGATCTCATTTATGATCTTCGGAATATTATGCTTGATTTGTATGTCTTTGGTATTTTCCTTTATATATTTGATTTAAGTATTTTAAGATATATTTTAAGTTTATTTCTTAGGCAACCTCATTTATGTTATTTTTAAATTATTTAGCACCACTGAGTTTTATACTCAGGGCGTCGATTTTTATCACGCGTAGGTTAAGAGTGGTGTATGTTATATGAAGGTCGGAGGCTTAGCATCAAAAGAGAGATTTTATTTGGGGTAGGACATGTGTAGGAGACATTATGGCATAGATTAAAATATTATAAGAGATTGAGTTGTATACATTAAGTTGTAAATTAATGAAGTATGTAATTAATTAAGAAATATCATTTTTATATGAATTTTAAGAGCATGATTATTAGTAATTGATTATGAGAATGGATGACTTCATAAGGTAATAGTACCTAAGATTGCTTCATGTGAATATTTAGAAGTGTTGCGTATCCGGTTTGTGTTGATTTGGAGTATTGGGGTTAGGAGGATTATAATATTGGAAGTGCTTGTTTTTCATTTGTTTGGCAAGTTTTATTTTAAGGGAAACTCTTGTGGATTTTCCATAGTAATTTCCTTAAACCTTGTTTAAAAAAAAAATTAATTACTTGCCTTCTTATGGAAACTTCGCCACTTCTAATATATATTTTGGATTACTAAGTAAGATAAGATGGTGCTCCGGCACCGAATGTGGCACTCGTCGTTGGGTCCCTCGGGATTCGGCTGTGGGTGTTACAGAATCTCTATAAATTAATAATGTTGAGACTGTGAAATTTTATTAATTTAGCGAGATATTAATTAATCACATAAATTAATAATTTATTAATTTATAGAGTATATAGCTTATATCTCTACAATATGAATACTGATATAGATATATGTGAACACTAATTTATATATATTAAGTATTAATCATGCATATTAATTAAATTCATGTATTTTCATTGATATATTTTGAGTATTCCATGCATATCTCAATAAAATGTATAAATCCACTCAACTACACCAGATTTCCTTACTGCTCTAAGAAAGGTTAGAGATGAGATTCAACGTGATATTAATTTTAAAAAGAAACAAGTAACATTAGATTTATATTTTCAGAAACCTGCTTAGTTTAGTTATAAATTATGTACAAAATATTTTGATACAAATCATGAATTATTAATTTGTATGTCAAATGGGACCTATATGAATTTATTTATTTTGTATTATCTTATAAATTTAGCCAATTATTAATTTATCATGTTGGTCTTGACTCAGGACTGGAGAAAATTATTATTTTAGTGAGGTTATTAATTTATCGAGGTTCCACTGTAACAAATTGAGGATATTACAACTTTTCTCTCCTTAAAGAAATTTCATCCTGAAATACACCTATTATGGGTCTCTGAAAAGCTATGGGTGTTGTCTCCTCATATCCTCCTCGTGTGCACAAGTAGCTTCTTCCTTTGAGTGACTTCTCCATAACACTTTAACCAAAGGAATCTTTTATTCCGAAATTGCTTAGTTTCTCTGGCTAAGATAGCTATTGGTTCTTCATCATACATGAGATTAGGATTAACTTTGACTGACTCTAAAGGCAATACATGTGATGGGTCTGATCTACACCTTCGTAGCTTCGAAACATGAAAAACATTATGAATCTTATCTAGCTATGGAGGTAGAGCTAATCTAGATGCCAATGGACCAATTCTCTCAAGTATTTCATAAGGTACTACAAAACGGGGACTCAATTTTTCTTTTCTTCCAAATGCCATAACTCGCTTCCATGGAAAAACCTTCAGAAATACTTTATCACCCACATTGTACTCTATATCCCTTCTTTTCAAATCCAAATAAGATTTTTTTTCTATCAGTAGCTGCTTTCAATCTTTCTTGAATTACTTTGATCTTTTTTTCTATTTGTTGAAAAATCTCAAGACCGAGTAATTGTCTTTCACCTGCTTCATCCCAACTTAAGGGTGTCTTACATTTTCTACCATATAATGCTTCACATGGAGGCATTTATGTAACACCTCGATTCCTGGATACCTAAGAAAATAATTAGTTTGACTCACTACAAGAAAAATAAAAATTAGTGACAAAACTTTTATCACTAATTCATTTTTTCTATCGAAATAGCGTAAAAAAATTTTGATGTTAAAACACTTGTTGCTATTTTTCAACTATAAAATAATTTTTTATTGGTAAATTAGTGATAAAATTTTTTATGCTAATTTTGAAATTTGTCGATAATTTTATAAATAAAATAGACAAATTTTGAAGGTATTTTGTCACTAATTTTGTCCATAGTTTATCGTTATTTTGTCACTATTTTATCGATAAATTGTCTCTGTTTTGTCATTGAATTTAATTGATATTTTAATAAAATGAATTTATTTTGTTGCTAATATCACACTATTTTGTTACTAATTTAAAAAAAAAAATTTTAAAAATTTTGTCTAAGTTTACATAATTAACTTGCTTTATATATAACATCAAAATCTGTAATAATCAATAATTCTAGTTCAACACCACATACCATAATACACATGCAATATATTTATAAAGTTCATAAATCAATAAAGCAAACATGTTCGATACTATATTAAAATTATAGAGACAAAATAAGAAAAGAAAAAGGTATCTCAACATCTAGTTATATGCTTTAAATGTTTAAATAGAGATGATACTAGTTTATTAAGATGACTACTAATCAAGACCCTCATCTCGACCATCCTCTGCATCATCTGTAGTTTAATCAACATTGAATCCAGCAATAGTAGATGCGTCAAAACGTCCATCGGGCCTACCTGTCGCAATAGGAGGAACAGTGTAAGTGAAAAACCACTAACAACCCATAATAGAGCTGCTCTTAAAGTGAAGTTTGTCTTGGATGAAACATCATAAGTCGTTGGTACATCCATAGTCAGATTTGTGTTCATTTCTAAGTGATAAATAATTAAGAATATCCATAGAAGCATTTTAAAAGTGTCTATGTTATCACTCATAATAAAATCATAAGAATAAATATTGAGAGTTGATAAGAATTAGAAACATGCTTTCAAATAGCTAGTTGCCTCTCGTGAACATGCAATTAAGCAATTGATTTAACCTCATTAATGAAGAAGAAGAGTTCATAATGGGTCAATGGTTAAAATAATTATAACCACTTTTAATTAGAAAAAATAAAAAAAATTATGATTATTATTCATAAAAGGGATATACAATAGACAGACAACCATAAGTATCTGAGCTAACCAAAAACAAGAATAATGAAATTGTTCTGCAATAATTTAAGAATATTACTATGGTTGTCATTTCATTTTAATTCATTTAGGTGCAAAACTGGGAGGGAAGGGAATGAAACAAATAGGGATTGTGAATTATACACACACACCCACACCCCCCAAAAGAATTCAATTAAGACAATTAAAGAATTGACAAAAGAAACCACTTTTAATTATTTGAATATATATATATATATAAATGAATTACTGACTCATGAAATGAGCAGAGTAGATTAATGAGCCAAATATACCAGTAAGGGCATAAGCTATGGCATAAAATGGAAGAGCCTCTGGCTCCTTAGTTGATAATGCAACTGTTCCCAGTCTATAAACGCTGAAAAAAAAATTAAATAAGATCACCTTTTGGTCTCTAAAATTTAATTAACAAGCTCCTACTTCAACTTTTTATATGTTTATATGATGACAATCATATAACTCATATTCTTCTAACTGTAAAACATTAATTTCTAAGTGGAAAAAGTGAGCATATATTCCTGTTTCATGGCAATCAGTGATTGAAAAATTATCAAACAACTTTGGCCCAAAAGGGATTTGAATTCCTAACTTGGGAAATCCACTGACATGTGAAGAAATTGTTAATTTGATAAAAGAAAGAATAAAAAAGAATTGAGGTTGTGAATAATATTAAAATAGAAGGTGGAAAAAATAGCCATGTTGGATTTGTGTCATCTTTATGCTTGTTATCATGCCATCTATGCCTAGTTACATTTTCCATTACAGAACTAATCACTTTAATACCCCAAAATTTTTATTTCAAAATAATTTCCATTTAAATTTAATCGTTAAATTATTAGCCAATAATGTTACGCCACGTAATATTATCGAGATCGAAAACCATTTTGGTTCACCCTAAAATCAATTGAGTAACCGTTAAATCGATTAAAAATCAGACTAATTATTTTTTTTGGACTGAATTAATTTAAATTAGACCGAACCAGATATTTTTGAAATCACTGTGCATCACTATTCTTTTCCTCCGACATGTTACGTTAAGGACGGTTTGTTTTTTTTTATTTTTTTTCTCTCCTTTCCTTTCTTTCTTTTTATTTCCTTCTTCTTCTCTTCATCGACACAACACAGCCTCTTCCTCTCACAACAATCTCTCTCTCTCTGTGTCCCTGCCTCTCTCTCTGTCACTGCGCCAGCCAAGTAGCACCACTGCTGCTGCTTCGCCAGGTGCTGCCACTCCGGCCACCCCAGCCACCGCAGCACCACACGACCTACAGCCCCACTTCTCTCCTCTCCTCTCTCCCTCAACCTCTCTGTTACACTTTCTCTCTCTTCTTCACTATGACTCCAACCACCGCAGCAAGAGCTGCACCTCGCCGCACTGCTCCAGCTCTCTCTCTCTTCCCTTCCTCTATCGCAGCTCATCTCCGGCCACCGCAGCAACACCTCCTCTCTTTCGCACAAGTCAGCAGTGGTCCTCTCGTCGCTGCAGTCTGCAGCTTCTCCGCACGTGGCTTGGACGGCAACCGCAGCTCGCTATCTCTCTCCTTGCAGTAACGCCACAGCTCTAGTTCCTCCTCCCTCCTTCGTTTCTGTTGTGCCCTTATTCCAGCAGTAGCGGCTCAGCCACTGCAGCGCCGCCTGCTCCTCTGCAGCAGGCCCAACTCACAGCTCTAACCACCGTCTCCTCCTCTCCCGTCAAACGTGATTCAACCTCTAAATCATTAATTTTTGGGACTGTGATAACTGGGTACTAATTTTAATTCCAAAATATATTTAGTTAATTTTTTAGAATTTTTGATTGATTAATTTTATTATTTATGATTATTAGGTTGAAGTTATATATTGGAGGATTTTATTATTTTAGATATAATTTTAATAATTAATTAGTTAAATTGAATGATTGTGATAATTGATTAATTATATAATTTTGAATTATTATTTGGTAATATTGAGGATTTTAATTAATTGATTATAGGTATATTGTTAGAATTTTGGTGGTCTATTGACTACTGGGTTATAGGTTGAGAATTATTAATTTTGGTATTTTTTGATTGATTAAGTAGTGTGATTGATTTATTAATTATGGAAATAAATAAAATATATTGGTTGGGAATTTAGTTAGTTACAAAGTAATTATAGGATTTAAATTAATTTTGAGAGTTAGTAAATTAATTGGTTATTGTTAATATTTCATAATTATAAAAATTAGTTTATTACAGATTAATAGATATTATTGAAGGATTTTAAATAAATGGAGTATATTAAGAATTGAATGAATTATTCGGTTGATTAAATGAATTATTGTAGAAAAATAGATTTTTATTGATAAGGTTGAAAATATTTTATTAGAATATTATTAATGGTGGTAATTGGAGAATTTGATTAATTATAGATTAAATTAGTTTAGTACAGAATTTTAG